>CM038217.1:195429660-195612610 GCA_021442155.1 Cymbidium sinense
ACTTACCCAACATATCCAAAGTGGAAAATAGTAAATGACCATCCTACCCCTAGGCCATAGAACAAATTTTGGCATGGGTAATTTGGTCATACCCTCTTCACATTCACTTGAGGCTTTCCTAAAGCTCAAGGGGACTTAGTGATGAGTGGTGCACCCAACCCAATGGGTTTGGGTCCCATTTGGTCCCTAGACCAAACCCATCAAAATTAATTCAAACTCCCTCTCAGCTCAAATTCAAGCACATGGGAGGTTGGCAATCCACTCCTTGGCTCCGACCATGTGCACTCTGATCAAACCTCCTATGATCAATTGGATCAAAATGGCATGCATTATGTGTCGATCCTTCAGATATACTCCCCTAATTCAATTCATTTTCATTCACTTAATTGAAGATGGAACTCATCATTGGAGATTGATCCCAAGCTTCTTAGAGCTCTTCCCATTTCCTTTTCTCTATTTGAAAAAAATAGGGAGGAAGAGTGCCAACTTCTTCACACTTCATTTCCTTCCAATTCTCTTGCACACTTCAAGGCTAAGTCGAGTGCACCTAAGCTTTCAGTTCCCATAGAAGGAAGATCAATTGGATCAAGTCAAGCAAGGAGGTTGGTCCATACATTGATCACTCAACTCAAGTGCTCATACTTCAAAGGCTTCGTCTCAACAGATGAAGCTTCTCCAGAATCGAGGTGATCACCTCGAGGTATGATTTTCATTAAACTCAATGTGGTGGAGCTTTGTGAAAGAAATTTTCACCCCATCAATTTTGACCATTGGATTTGCACTCTATCTTTAGATGGTTGGGAATTTGGTTTGAATTCCATGCTAGGTCGAGCTTGGATCTTCCCTTGATCATATGGTCTCTATTGATCAAGGGGAAGAACTTGGAGATCTCACCATCCATCGCATTTTAGATGGATGGTTGATTATTAATTTAGAAATCCTTTTATCCTTTTAAAATGGGGATCTTGGTCCGATCTTTGATCGAGAGATTAAGCGTTGCGGCCATTCACATGAGGTGACAACTTAAGTCCCCTCATGGCGTGATGTAAAATCTGACCCACATACACATCGTCCGTGAGCTAGGGATTAGTTAGTTAAAAATGCTTTTTTTGTAATTAATTGATCTTCAAAATTCATAACTCTTCATAGAAAATTCAAAAAATGTGAAATAAAATCCTATGGATAGATAATTAAACCTAGAATATTTTAAAATTAATTTTGAGTTTTTTATGCTCTGAATTTGGGTTTTATTGGAAAGTGTATTTTTCTAATTACTCTTTATTAACTCACATTAATCCCAAATTTCTTGGGTAAGTTTTGAGGGATGACTCTACCTCCCTAATTTTCTTGGGATTTATTGAAGGCTTGATTAGAATAATTGCATATGGTTTCCTTAATTACCCTTCTTGTAATTAAGCATAATTAGGGTATGATTAGTTTAACCTATGATTAGGGTTGATTAAGGTCAGATCAATGGTAGGAGGTTTATGGAATAATTTTGGGCATTTCCCTAAGCTATTCCTAAACCCCCTTTTCTCTCCTTAATCTCCTCTTAATTAAGGGTTAATTCATTAATTATCCCCTTAATCAATTTCTAAAAATTCTAAAAAGTTCCAGAACTTAATTAATCTACTTTGGGTAGATGCTTGGTGTTTAATAGCTAAGTTCAATTAAAGAAAATCAAAACCCAATTCACATGTGTGAAAGGGTGTTTTGAAATTACTTGCTAAACCCTTAGCTTAATTAACTTTTAATGTGAGCCAAATTGCATTAGGCCTTTTCATTATTAGGTGCATTTGCAAATTTAAATTCCTTGTGGGTTTTATGTCATCTCATTGGCTCATAATTATTTAGTTAATTCTTGGTGGTGTAGGTAAGGGTTAATTAAGTTAATTCATACCTTAACCTAATCAATGCATAAAAATGGATCTAATTATCTAAAAAATTAAACAAAATATCAAAACATATGTGGGAATGGGTTAGGAACAACAAATCTCACCTTTTCAAAATTAAATCAAACTTCAAACTAAACAAAATCACTTTGAAATTCACTTTGATTTATTCTAAATTTTCTTATCCTATAAGAATGTCTTTAGGATTTAAGTGAAGTGAGTTTGTTTACATGCTTTCATTGCTTTGGATCTTTCCCCAACATGTTAAGTTGTATGTCATGTGATTTCATGCATTCATAATTTTGAAATTCAAATTTTAAAATGAAATTGTTTACTTTATGTCAAATTTGCATGTGTTGGCTAAAGTAGAAATATGAGTGGCTATTATCACTACTAAATCAAATTATTTTCAAAATACATAAATCAAATACCAAATCTAAAGTGTTACTTATACTTTAATTATAAGCTTGCATGTGATAGATTATAAAGGTATGCTTAGCATAGGTTTCCTTTCTTTCTTATGTTAGCATAGTTTTGAATAGGAGTTGGTAAGATGTAGGGTTCATTTGAAAAGAACCTTACTTAATTCCATACCTATTCATCCCTATGCTCATCTAAGAAGGGTTACTATGCATACATAAATTGCATAAACAAAATGAATCCATTAAACAACTTTTGCATTCTCCTTTTATTTCATTTTCTTTTATACATATGTTTGTATTTAAGGAAAGTGGTATATTAGTTTGGACAACCGAGGTTTGAGGCTTTAAGTAGCCCTAAGTAGGTCTTGTACCTTACACCTCGTTAACAATGGCTTTGTACTCACTTATGCCTTTCTTACTTTCATGTGTATGTGAAATTTTGGATAAAAACCTTTCTACTTAAGAAAAATCATGCATATTCAACTTCTAAATTTTCTTAAATGGATTACTCATGCATCATAAAGTGTGTTAAATACTCATTTGCATGTATATAGATATGCTTAGGGTCCATCCATATGCATGTTATATATGTTGGGAAAGAAATGAAGTAATGTGTTATGTGAATTTTGATTCATTTTATTTAATCTTAAAATGCCTTTCTTTTTTAATAGGTTTGTTTAGAGTTTATCTAAACTTAGGATTAATTAAAAGATTTAATCAAAAATTCACCTAAATGAAACTAAAATGTGAATACTTTAGAAATTACTTAGGTTAGGGAAGGAAAGAGAAGTTCTCTTCTCTTTCTCCTTCATAACTTAGTAATTAATTGTAAGATCCACTTAAACCAAATCAAAACATGAAATAAAATCAACCCAAAACACTTAAACAACTTAAATGAAACCCTCCCTCTAAGTTGAACATGTTCTTCACACTTAGAAAATTTGAACCTAAAGCCATAGCTAAGCATACCACACAACCTTCAAAGCACAAACATTAGCCTAAGTCATCACTTTTAGCCTTAGGTTTGATTGTAGCATGGTTTGATGTTTATTTTATTTTGTGATGTATGTTTTAGACTGGATGTTAGGGTGTATGCTCATAGAATGAATGGTAGGACGTTCTTAGTCTAACTATTCTTTTCTTTAGGGGATTGTGCTTAAGGGGCGCTATCATAAATAAAAATATAAATGCTTTTGCTTGTAGGTGCTTTATACCCCTAAGCATAATCCATAGGCCAGGTGGACTTAGTCACCCATGTGTGGGGTGATAAGTCCAATATACATGCTTGGGATTTGTGTGGTGTGTTTTAGCTAACCTTTGTTTTGCAAGTGTTAGTTAGATTTTGACTTTTCTTTTTCATGTAAAATTTGTATAATTAGGATTTTGGAATGATTATTATGGGGATTAGGATGAACATTGGTCATAAGATCTATCTTATGCACCATGTGAAGCCTTGGAGCATCTACCTTCAACCATCCAAAGGAAGGAACCAAAGAAGAAAAAAAAAGAAGAAAGAAAGAAGAAAGAAGAAGAAAGAAGAAGAATAAAGCTTGAAGACCCCCCATAATGAATTCCTTTGCTTAATTGTAATTTAATTCATTTATAATCAGTTGTATAAGGGTAGAGCTTTTACCCATTTGATATTTTGGGTTTGTGCGGTGGTGCGAATACATGATAATTTATTCTTTTGATTAGCTTTATAAATTGATTGATGATTTGTTTAGCTTTTGCATTAAGTGGCATGATTTTCTAGTTTCTTCCTTGCTTTATGTATGGCACGATGTGGATTAGGCTCTTTAGGAAAAATAAATCTTTTACCCAACTTAATAACTCAAAATAAAATTAAACAACTCATAACCTCACTAAAGCTTAGGTTTAAAATCAAGATAAAAGAATTAGCAACCCTTAGCTGGATGAGCATTTCTTTTAATATCATGCACAAATGCATCTTATTTCACTCTTGATTGGAGGCTTCCACCTTTGAGAAGCTTGACCTTTGAGGTGGTGGAAACTCACCTCCTCCCTTCTCATTAATTTTGACCAATAATCTTCTTTCTCATGCATTATTCATATGAATCCTATTAGCCTGAGTCAAAATAATTGTCCAAAAAAAAAATGAAATTTGAATTGCATTAGATTTAGGTCATTTGAAGCATGTCCCTTTACATGATCTAGTCTCTTTAGGGAGTGAGTTTAAGGACTTAGTCTCTTTCTAAATAAATAGCCTAGCTATCTTGCATAAGCATAAAGACTTGCCTACATGTATTTAAAATCATAGGAGGAGTTAGTTGGTAGCCACCCCCAGGCAGTTGTAAGTCCAAGCTGTTGGGTGGTTTGTCCTCTCTTGTGGAGGCAAACCAATTACCCATTTTGCCTTAGATTTAGGTTGTGCTTTTCCTCTAAATCCTAGATTTAGGTTACTTGCTTCTCCCTTTGTGGGCCATAAGCATAATTCCTCACCTCTTAGGCATTTTTTAATCTTGTGTTAAGGAATCTTAAGTCCTAAATTTAATAATGAAAAATACAACTCAATAAACTAAATCAATTTCTAAAATGTAAAGCCCAAATAGGATAGTTTGAGATGCTAGGTTTCTAGCATCATGGGCATCTCTACTTATCTTCCATTTTGGCTTTGATAATAACTCCCTCTTTTGATCAATCCCATTTGATCTTCAAAATAAACAATCGATTGATAGTCCTTTCATTGAAATCTTCAAAGAAAATGATCATTTATCTTAATCGAGTTTTCTAAGATCCCATTCCTTAGGATGTAATTAACTATGGGGCTTGCCCCTAGGAACTTAACGATTTAAAATAAACCTACTTTACTTTTCATGTAAAGTAGGGGAAGAATCTCTGGTACATATGCAGATCACTTAGGAGTCCTTATTGGTGATTAGGTCCATTAAAGGGTAGTGACTTCTCTTTGAGATAGTACACTATTTTCTTGATGATGTATCGATCACACTGAATAAGTACATCTGATCTGTGGCATCTAAAGATGAATTTATAGGTGTTGTCTCTTTCATTTCTCACAGATTTGAAAGGTGACTCCTATATAGAATTTTTCTCCATAGATTTTTGCGACTCATTGGGATGGTTCTCTCTCCATCTTTGGTAAATGATCATTGTCTTTGAGTATCGATAGTGGGTTTGTACTTTGGTATGAATCCAAGACTATCCTTTCTTTTATTGGCACTTAGCTCATTTCATTCTTGAGTTGAGTTAGCCAACATCTTTAGGTTTTAGGACCGCATTCCTTGTTAGTCTTAAAACCCCCTATCTCAATGGGTAAAATGAAAATCTAAAATAAATAATCTAAAAAAGAAAACATCTTAAAGACTTCCTCCTTATCATTTTCATGATAAGGAAAGGTTCATCCTAAAATAATAAATCTTCCATAAAGAACTTTGCTTTTCAAAAGCACCTTTTCAAAAATGCACTTAATAAAATATTTTCCACAAAATTTTGTCACCCTCATTTAACAATTCCCATAATTGTTACATGTAGGATTTTCTACAAAAATAAACTAATAAAATTTTCCAAAAGAACAAATGAACATCTTCTTTCAATTTACTTTGATGAAGAATCCATTTTCAAAATAAAATGAATAATCATATTTTCCAAAAATCACAATCATAATCATAAAATTTTCAAAAAGTACACATGAACATCTTCATTTAATATACCCAAATTTATTAAATGAAGATTTCATTCCCAACTAAAAATAAATATCATTTAGGAAATCCCACTAAAATATATTTCACATATGTTTTAAGTTGGAGTTCCTCTCTTTCAAAAAGCAACAATCACACACAAAACAAAAACAAAAATTTTCATATTTCAAAAATAAGATTGATCTCTATTCTACATACCTAAATTTGTTGAATGGAAGTCCTCTTTTCAAAATATTAAAACTTTACAATCATATTTCAAAATTTTCAAACACACTTTGGAACTTCATTTAACATACCCAAATTTGTTAAGTGAAGTCTCCAAATCCAAAATCAAAATTTTTCAAACAACATTTTGGAATTTCACTTAACATACCCAAATTTGTTAAGTGAAGTTTCCAAATCTAAAATCAAAATCAATAATCATATTTCAAAATATTTCAAATATTTCAAAACATATTTGGAACTTCATTTAACATACCCAAATTTGTTAAGTGAAGGCTCCAAATCCAAAATCCAAAAAAAAACTTTTCAAACACACTTTGGAACTTCACTTAGCATACTCAAATTTGTAAGAAGTTTCCAAATCCAAAATCAAAATAACAATCATATTTCAAAATTTTCAAACATTTGGAACTTCATTTAGTATAATCAAATTTGTTAAGTGAAGTTTCAAATCAAAATCAAAATCAACAATCATATTTTAAAATTTTCAAAACACATTTGGAACTCCATTTAGCATAATCAAATTTAATAAGTGAAGTTTCCAAATCCAAAATCAAAATCAACAATCATATTTTAAAATTTTCAAAATACATTTGGAACTTCATTTAACATACCCAAATTTGTTAAGTGAAGTTTCCAAATCCAAATCAAAATCAACAATCATATTTAAAAAAATTTCAAACACATTTGGAACTTCATTTAACATACCCAAATTTGTTAAGTGAAGTTTCCAAATCCAAAATCAAAATTTTTTTCAAACACATTTTGGAATTTCATTTAACATACCCAAATTTGTTTAAGTTTAATCAAATCAAATCAAAAATTCAAAATTTTTTAACACATTTGGAACTTCATTTAACATACCCAAATTTGTTAAGTGAAGTCTCCAAATCAAAACAAAATTTTCAAACACATTTTGGAACTTCATTTAACATACCCAAATTTGTTAAGTAGTCTCAAATTCAAAATCAAAATTTTCAAAACACACATTTGGAACATTTAGCATAATCAAATTTGCTAAGTGAAGTTTAAATCAAAATCAAAATAAACAATCATATTTCAAAATTCAAACACATTTGGAACTTCATTTAACATACCCAAATTTGTATGAAGTTTCAAATCAAAATCAAAATTTTCAAACACATTTTGGAACTTCATTTAACATACCCAAATTTGCTAAGTAAAGTTTAAATCCAAAATCAAAAAATTTTCAAAACACATTGGAACCTAACATACCCAAATTTGCTAAGTGAAGTTCAAATCAAAATTAAAATCAAACACCTTTGGAACTTCCCTTAGCATACCAAATTTTCTAAGGAGAAGTTCCATTTTCAAAAAAATGAAATCAAAATTTTAAACACAGAATTTCATTTAGCATACTCAAATTTGCTAATTTTCATTTCATAAAAGGACTTCATCTTTTACCAAATTTGCTAAGTTAAATCTAATCAAAAACAAAACAAAACACTTAGGATTTTTTTTAGCATACCTAAATTTGCTAAGAATCCTATTTTTCAAAAATCAAACAAAATACCCTTGGATTCTTTACTTAGCATACTTAAATTTGCTAAGTAAGAATTCCAAATTTTTTGAAAATCAAAACAAAATTCACCAAAAGAAATAATCATTCTCAAACACTTTACCTAGCATACCTAAATTTGCTAAGGGAAATTCCAAAAACAATCAAACAAAGAATAAAACCAACATTGGCCCTTACTTTAACATACCCAAATTTGTTAAAGGAAAGGGTCCTCCAAATCATGAAAATTCAAATTCAAAACAACAATGAACCTATTGAAGCATCCTATAATAAATTTTGAATCAATATTTCAAAATACTAAAAATTATTGAAGTTTGGATTCATATTCAAATTCCTCTTTCAATCAATCTCTTCAAATCCATTTGAACCCCTTAACACTTCCAAGTTGTTGGATGTGGGTTCAAATTTTCAAAATTCAAAATTCAAAATCTATTAGATCTACAAGTTCATTTCTCATTGCAGATTCTTTACAGTCAGTACAGTTCAATTTTAGTCTACTATAGTTGTGTAAATGGCCAGTTCCTAGAAATTTGTCTTCACCTTCCCCCATGGTATGGATCTAGCTTTTAGATTAGAGGCGACTTCCCCTCTAGACCATACCCACGATTCACTTTGGTTGGGGATTTGAGGGGCAGATCACTTGTGAGGGCATTCCCCTCACCATAACGGCGATGAAGGTGGCAAAGCGGTCATCGATAGACTTACCTTTTTGATTAATGTCTCCTCACGAAGAGGAAAGCTATGGCCATACCAGACTTTAGTATTCTGATGCGATGGTAGTGATCCCATCTCAATTGCAGTTTATCCATTTTCCCTCAGGGTAGCACCACCATCTGTACCCCACATTTGAGTATTCCTGCACTCCTCCCATCTGCATACTGTACAAGAATCATATGATCAAATAGTTCCACACTTGGATAGCTAGGGAGCTAGAGGCAGCAGCTCGATCAACCATGGATGAGTCTCCCATCATCACTTCACCACTGGTTATAGAAAACCAATTTCATCCTCTCTCTAGATAGAGAGGATTGGAGGATCATTTGTCACCTCCTCCGGTGGTGCACTTGCATCCAACAATTTCTAGGAGTAGGAGGTCCACGTGACCTCGATATTCTACGGGTGAGCAGAGCTCTGAGCTCAGTTTGGGACCCAGTTTGACCTTGATCTATCCCAGTAGCATGGGGAGGCAAATTTGTCAGAGGGCATGAGGCCCATACATCACACATTACTAGCAAGTGAGGAGGTTGGATGGTCGGCTTCTATTGGTTAATTTTCCAGCTGCACGCTACCATCCATCTAGTATTCTTCTCTGGGACCACCACCATGGAGGGGTTCACTGCATAGAGTCGGTGGTGTCTCCACCACTCTACCTCATCGCCATGCTAGTATAGACATCTCCCATTCCATCTAAGGCCATGAAGGCATCCAGGAAAATGACCCCGTTGGTGATCCTATGGCCAGAGATCCTACCCTCTACACCACCCATTATGGTAGGGCGACTCTCCGCTGACCTTACCCTGGTGGTGTGCGAAGGAGTGGAAGCATCGGGTCATCCCCCAACTCTTCCCATATTGGATGTGGAGATGGTGATTGTTACAAATATTCGGATGATACGAGTGGTAGAGGAACATCCTAGGGTTACCCTCATAAATAGTAGTCAGGAGTATCATTCATCTAGTGAGTACAGTCACATTGACTCCCTCGGTGGA
The DNA here is from genome assembly GCA_021442155.1 of Cymbidium sinense. NCBI lineage: Eukaryota > Viridiplantae > Streptophyta > Magnoliopsida > Asparagales > Orchidaceae > Cymbidium > Cymbidium sinense. Next base: position 195,439,123 of record CM038217.1, read on the forward strand.
GGCAAGGTCCGGTGCCTCTCAATGATAGTGATCATCTGAGCCAACTATTTGTACCTGCTGAGTTGGATCATTCCTTAGATGAGATAGTTGCACATTATTTCATGGAGAAGAAGGAGATCTTGGGGATACTGGTCGATGAAGAGAGTCCTTTGATCCCAATGAAGATGACTTGATGGGGATTCGGGTATGCATGGTTGATACTAGAGGATCTCTTCTTAGGAACATAGGCCATGGAAGGTGATGAGGTTGATCAAGAAGACACCAGAATCAACACCTCGACTTTAGTATGAGAAGGATGAGATTGATAGGATGGCACATGAGTTATAGGACTTGTTAGTAGTAGGTGCTTGATAAGCCCCTAGTTCATCCTATTACATCGATGTGTCGGCTGAGTGCATGTCTTGGACCCAGTCAAGACTCTACCTCCCATTGAGCAAGGTAGCACTAACGTATAGGAAGGTAGTGGAAAGTACCTCCATACAAGAAAAGATATAAAATCCATGGTTGAGCGGTGAAGGAAGCTTTGGCTCAAGCTTGGGGTGATCATCGTTCAAAGGGTAGACCCTACCAGAGAATTGATGTTATCCAATATCCCAAGGGTTTGCCTCCTTCCTTCAAAAGCTTTGATGGGTGGGAATCGAACATATAACACATTTGAGCCAATTGTTATGCGGTGGCGATGCTTTTCTTTTTTGACTCTTTTGTTGGTAGCTAGTGGGTATTACTTTTTTGGTATGTTGAAACATGGTTCGTAAAGATATTTCTTTGAGTTAGAGCAACTCTTCATCAAGAGATTTCTTTGGAGCTCACAAAGGGTTACTTGTAGTGATCATTGTAGCCACAACACCAGTGAGTCACTATTGATTATATTCTAATGGCTAACTTTGAGTATGAAATATGATCCATATCTAACAATGCCTTGAAGTTCTTAAAGAATATCCATGGCTTGATGGGGAAAGCAGTTAGAGATGGGTTTAAGAGATACACCTCGGCCTCCACCTCCTTTGCCACCAACCTAGCACCAAGGACTCGGCCCAAAGACCACCATCCATACCACCAATAGCATGGCATGCATATCCCAGGTAGCTATGGTCCACCTACTCTTTTAGATAAGTTAAACAAACCTTATTCTTTTAAGAGGAGGTAATCAGAAAATCTTTAAGAATCTCTTAAAGAAACTGATTTTCACTACAGAGCCTAGGAGATGAGGAAGTAGGCAAAAGTCATGATCCAAACTTTTGCCCTTACCAATATGCTAGGCCACATTTTGGAGGATTGCTTCACATTCAAGGCTTGAACACAATTTCAAGACGTGTAGTTATCCCAAAGGAATACCTTGTGGAACAACCTTTCAGTTTCATTAAAGTAATCCTTGAGGATACATGTGATCAAACCAAAACTAAAGAAGATTGGGACATCTCTTTGTCTAAAACCTCTAAGAAAATAATTCAAAGATCAAGAAGCTTTCCTTGCGTGCACAGTCACAAACCTCAACACCAAGGAAGGTTTGCAAGTTTCAGTGCCAACTCTAGGAAAGTGGGAGCTCATGGCGTAGCATGTGTCAGGATAGCCCCTTAGCAGCCATCAACCATGTCCGACCTCCGACCTTGGTTACTTCCACACCATGACTTCCATTTTAGTTAGCTCTTCTATTTCTTCTACTAGTAGAACTCTTGTATCGGTAAGGGCATCAAATCCCTTACTCCACTCACTCTACTTGACTTCTACTTTGTACCTCCAAATAATTCCAAGAAATTGAAGAATAAAGCTAGTTTGAATTACATCTGTCTCTTATGGGTTATCTTCTTCTATTCCTAACAATAACTCTTCAAGTCTAAATAACTATAATAATTGATCTTCCTCTTTTGATTGAGTTGGACTTTCCAACTCATATGGTTCACCTCTTGAGATAGACTTGGAATCATCTTGAGAGTCCCATAGGAGAAGCTATGAGTGAGCAGTGTGCGGTAGAACCTTCCACCACCTTGCCTAAGAGATTAAAGTCAACCTCCATAGTGGCAAGGTTCTACCTCCAAAGCACCTCAAGATAGGGAAACAAGTCATTGGTACTAAGATATCGAAGCCCTTCCACGGGCTCCACCCTTGGATATGCTTGTGGAAGACCAACGAAAATGGACTACAACATCCTTTCTCATCTAAGAAAGTTTCCATCTAAGCTAAGCATATATGATGCCCTTGTCTTATCCAAAGAGATGAGGGAATCACTAATCAAGGCTCTCCTTGATCCTAAAATATGCTTAGCTTAGCTGACCACTATAGGTGAGGAAGCACATTATGCAAAAGAAGCCCAAGGGATCACCTTCATAGATGAAGACCTTCTTTTGAGGGACTTGGAGCACAACCATCCCCTATCACATTGACATGGGAGTTCGGACTCACTTGGGTTCTCATGGATTGTGCATTGAATTATGAGTCTAAAGACCCTTGCCTATTTGAAGATCAACATCTCTACACTCAGAAGAGATAGGATGATGTTGAGAGGATTCAATGATCAAGGTGAGCAGGCTTTAGGTTCTATAGTGTTACCTTTGGAGATAGGTGGCTAGAAGACTGAACCCAAGTTCTACATCATTGATTCAAATAATTCATTCACTGCTTTGCTTGGTAGGCTTGGGATACATCAAAACAATATTATTCCATCCTCCCTTCATGGCATCAAGTTCAAAGATGGAATTGAATCAGTGTCAACGGGGATGAAAAGCCATTTTCAGTTAGAGAGATTGAGATCTATGAAGATGTGACCTACTATCTTCCTCAATACACCCTTTCTTATGAACGTGGACAAAATTCAAATGTAAATACTAAAGCAAAATAAAAGATAAAAGAAAATGAAAAGAAAAATAAAAGTCCAAGTGCACAAGAAAGGGGTGAAGAAGAAGTAGATCGCATATCACATTCCACCCATAATTCCATCATATGGACATGTGGGTAGATGGCTCAACCTCCACCAGTGAGGCAAAAAAAATAGAGGCATTTAGGTGGGAGACCCCTAGTTGGCCTTCAACCAATAGAATCGTGTTCCGTTCATAGGAGTACCCTACTATTCACATAGACTTGGAATCTAGCTGGGATGAGTCTAATGTGATTAGTATACCAACCCTCTCGGTGGGTTCCATTGGAGGTGACTTTGATCCGGTGAGAAGACCAGGCCTCCAAGCAAAGCAAAGTATTCAAATATGGTTTATATGAAATTATTAAGCAGCAGTTGGGAACCTTTCTCTTACCTCACTTACATCTCAGAAAGTTGAAGGTTTAGTAGTTAAGGAAGTCCCTAAGCCTTCCATGAGACAAAAGCGAAGGTTCTTTTGGGTCATCATCCTCAAGTCGAGCTTGATGTAGGACTTGAGGAAGATACTTTAAAGAATTAATGGAATTACCTTTTGACTTTTACTCTTGTGTTCAAAATCTTATATAAAAGGTTTAGTTCCTCACACATGGTCCAAGCAGTCGAGAATACTTTGAAGCTATGGAATAATAGAGGCAAAAGCACAATCAAGAGCGGGACTAGGATTCAGATTGGGTCCAATGATGAGAAGATTATTGCTAGTTATTACCAACCATTTGGAATCGATAGTTCTTCTCACACATCCCCAACTCTTATGAGAATGTGTGTTTAGAAACTTGATCGATGATCTCAAGTCAAAGAGGCACCACCGAATTTGAAGAAGATTCATTCAATAATCGACAAGCTTAAAGAAATCAACCTGACAAGAAAATCCTGAGACATACATCAGTTCATTACTAAATGAAGAAGAAACCAATGACTTAGTTAGGCTATTGACTGAGTTTAAAGGACTTCATGGAGTTATGAAGAAATGCTATTATCTCGACATAGCGGTCACAAGCTAGCAATAGACCCAACATTACCCTATTAAGCAAGCTCCTAGACACATGATTAGAAATTGAACAATAGGTCATTTCTGAAGTCAAGAAACTGATCGATGCTGGTTTCATCAAGAAAGAAAAATATCCTACCTAGTTAGCTAGTGTCATCCCAGTTAAGAAGAAGAATGGCCAAATTCACATTTGCATCAATTTTAGGGACTTAAATAAGGCATGTCCTAAGGATGAGTTTCCTCTTCCTATACTAGAGTTAATGGTGGACATTGCCTCATCTCATGTCTTTTCTTTCATGGATGGGTCATCGGCTATAACCAAATCAAGATGTCTCACGAAGATGAAAGAAAAACTTTTCAAAACCCGATCGAATCTTATTATAGGGTCATGCCTTTGCCTTAAAATGTTGGTGCTACATACCAGCGCCATGACTCAGATCTTCAACTCATCCATCATCGGGTTGAGTGCTACGTTGATGATCTAGTAGTCAAGAGCATATAAAAAGGAAGACCACCTCTTTGACTTGAGAGTAGTTTTCGAATGGTTAAGATAATATAACCTCAAAATGAATCCCCTGAAGTGTGCATTGGGTAACTTCAAAATTCCTTGGGTTTGTTGTTTGACACCGGGGAATAGAAATAGATCCCAAAAAGATCAAAGCTATCTTAGAAATGCCACCTCTTAAGAGTTTAACTCAACTCAGATCCTTTCAAGGATGGCTGGCATATCTAAGATGCTTTATCTCAAACTATCGAGGAGATGCAAACCATTCTCAACTTATCAAAAGGACAAGTTCAAGTGGGATGATAAGTGCCATGCATTCAAGACATCAAAGAGTACTTGGTGAAGCCACCTTCTAGCGACTATCGGGTAGGCCACTCCTTTACCTCCGCATTGGATGACTCTCTTTTGGCTCTATTGGCCCAATGATGAAGGAAGGAGCACTCTACTACCTCATCATCTGTCCCAGAAAGCAAACTATCCACCTATTGAGAAACATTGCCTAGCTTTGATCTTTGCATCTCGAAGCTGACACTACATGCTTTCATAAGGTGAACTTGATCTCAGACAATCCACTTGTAGTATCTCATGACACTTCCAATGCTTTTTTGGATGTTTGGCTCATTGGATCCATAATCTCTTTGATATCACATTTGTACCCCTCATGCGATAAAGGATAGCACTAGCGATTTCTTAGCAACACCCACTTCTGATTCTCCACTTAGTGATGATCTCCCGATGAACAAATCATGAACTTAGAGGCCAACAACCATCGATGGGAGATGTATTTTGATGGTCGCTTCTTTTCTTAAAGGTGAAGCACCATGATCTATTCTCCAGGAAAGGCGGTAGGAATAGTTCTTCTAACTCCAAACCGATGTGATGAGATTCTCATACTATCTTTCCAACCCCACCAATAATGAAGTATGAGGCTTTGATTGTGATGAGTTAGCCATCACTATCAATGTCAAGAGCATCAACATCTTTGGGATTCTCGGTTGGTCATCAACCATGTCGGGTCTACTGGTTCTCAAACCAAGCTTCATCATTATTACATTTATACCATAAATTTGTTGGCCCAAATTCCCGAAGTCACCATCTACAAGGTTCCCAGAGAGAACGATGCAGTCCTTGGCCAAACTTGCCAAAAAGGCATGTCGGAAGATGAGTCCATTTCAATAAGGGTCCAAAATAGACAAGTCTATCCCTTATTGATGTTGAACTCATCGAGAGACTTTCTCTTGAAGGGAGGTTCGTTGCCAAAATGGACAGGAGTGGAGACAACCGTTCATAGATTACTTGAACACTGGGAAACTACCTCAAGAGAAATCACAAGCCCATCAGGTGAAATAGAGAGCTCTCTCCTATGCTCTCGTTGATGGCACCCTGTACAGCCGGTCCTTTGACCAAATGTGGTTATGTTGTTTAGACAAACATGAAGCCATGGCATTGTAACCAGGTACATTAGTCATCAAAATCGGTCCAAGATGAAGATGAAGATCAAAAGACTTGGATACTAGGCCTTATGATCACAAATTGCATGGATGTAGCTAGGAGATGACATCAGTGTCAGGTACACGGTGAGGTCCTCCACCAACCACCCAATATTCTACACCCTATATTGGCTTCATGGCCATTTGAGTGTTGGGGTACCGACATTGTGAGTCCAATCGATCCTCCTTCTTCCAAGGGCATCGATTCATCTTAGCTACTACTTTTTCCAAGTGGAAGCCATCCCACTCAGAGGTCACACTCACCATGTGCTTCAATTTTTAGGAACCATATCATATATAGGTTAGGTGCCTCTGAATTATATATGATAATGGTATTGCATTCAAAAGCATGAAGATCAATAGCTTTGCAAGACTATAGATTGAGATACTCCACCATCTACTACCCTAGAGTTAATGGCTTAGTAGAAGCATTCAACAAAACTCTCATCCAGATATTGAAGAAGACTCTTGATGACAATAAATGATAATGGAATGAGCAGTTGGTTGAAGCCTTGGGCCCACCACACATACAACTCCAACTCGGTACCCCATTTTTCTTAGTGTATGGGTTCAAAGCCGTTCTTCCTTTAGAAGTTCAACTTCCATCACTAAGGATAGCATTGGGTAACAAGATCACTATAGAGCAAAATGCAAAGTTGCGGTTAGAAGAGCTTGAAGGTTTGGAGGAAACTCGCCTACGGGCGTGCCAAAACCTCGAGTTGTACAAGGCCAAAATGATTCAAGCTCACAACAAGCTAGTCCACCCTAAGTCTTTCCAAGTAGGAGAACTTGTGTTAGTCTAAAGAGACCAATTGTTGCCCATCAAAAGATGGGAGGCAAGTTTGAACCCACTTGGGAAGGCCCTATGTCATAGAGAAGGCTTCGGAGGATCTTATTAGCTTATTGATTGTAAAGGGGAACACCCGATGCTTCCAATTAATGGGCTCTATCTAAATAAATATTACCCATGAAATAAATCATGTTTGAAAATAATCATTAATAAAAAGAATAAAATCTGAATCCATTCATAAAATTCTTCTCTTCTTTCGAAGCGTTGTTGCTTGTCTTACAAATCCCATGGCGTGTTTAGGGTAGGTGTAAGAGTCCCTCAGTGGCATCCTATCCCTCTTTCTCAACACAAATACAATCTCCCTATGCTATTAGAATAGGTGTGAGAAAACCTGAGAGGTATCCTATTTTGATTAGCATAACTAAGTTTGTTGTGAGAGAACCCAAGCGACATTCTTTCTTAGTGGGAATTTTTGTTGCCACCCATGGCATCATTTCGTAATTCCCAGAATGTTTTAAGGTAGGTGTAAGAGTCTCCCAGAGGCATCATATTCCTTTTAACACATGCACACAATAAACACAAATCTTTTGTCTTGAGCTATTTTGATGTGGGAGCAAGCCCCTGTGGCACTCACTCATTACTTTAGGTCACATGCTACCTCAGCTAGTATGTCACCCGTGGTCATTTATTTGGAGGATGTGAGTCCCGCTTTCTTCTAACTTGATCATTGCAAACCAATGAGCGTCTTGTTAGTATGGTAGGCTTCCACCTTAAGCTACCTCATGTTGACTTTGTTTAAGAAGATGTGAGTCCCATGCTTTCTTCTTGAACTAGCCATCATGCTTTTAACTAGGTTGAGTATATTTGAGGTTTAGGATAAGTCCCAAAGGCTCCTTTCCTCTTGACTACTTTTGAGTTGATATAAGTCCCCAGTGGCATTCACTTAGTCATCTAGGTCGGATACACTGAGCCGAAGATAGACTATCCGGTCGATTCTGCTATAGGAGGATGTGAGTCCCGAGCTTTCTTCCTAGGAATATTTTGCAAACTAATGGGCACCTTAGGTTGGTTGATGTTCACTATGCTGACAATGACTCACGGTGAGTACACCACTCTTGGCAGATATGAGTCCCCATGCTTTCTCCTTGAGTTGGACATCGAATACCTATTGGATATATGACTAGCCATGTCATCTTCTCCAGGGTGTTGGATTAAGCCCTTACCGACCCATCCCCTGCGGGCACTCTATTTGGATCAAGTCCTTTGCGACCCCATTTAGACACTACCGGGTTACTTTTGGATTGGACAGTTCCCCTTTCTAGTAGCCACCCTGGTTGGAAAATAGGGATCATGATTCTCCTTGGTTCAATGAGATATCTAGGATGATATAGGCTCATTCTCAGTATGATCCCTCACAAACTAACATGGTCCATGATAAAACAAACTAAAACTAACTAAAATAAAAAAAATAAAATTATTTTGCTTGTGGATTAAGAATTCAAGCCCCAAAGGGCCCCTTTTTTCCCAAGCGGCATCCTATCTTTAGAAGTCAGAACTCCCTATAGGAATTACTTGACTACCTGAGTTGAGATAAATCCCAGGTTGGTACTCACTCTGTAGTCACCTTAGTAGGTTCAATCTATTTTTCCACAAGGTTACCGTCATTCACTTTGGAAGATGTAAGATTATGCATTCTTTCTAGCATGATTATCCAATCGACGTAGCACTAGGTCGGGTTGATTTGTTGCCCAAAGCAACCAGTGGTCTTTTTTTTGTGGAAGATGTGAGTCCCAGAGCTTTCTTCCCTTCAATTGATCATTGCAAAAAGGCACTCCTTTGGTGGATAGTTCTCCCATCGGTAGGAAGCTACTCCCTTTGTTTGATAAATGAGATAGGTCTAGGCTTCTATAAGCTCCTTCTATGATCCATCCATCCATGGAATCCATCAAAAAAAAATTAAAATGAAATTAATCTTGACTATCTTTGAGTTGATTTAAGTCCCCTGGCATTCACTCAATAGTTAGGTCGTGATTTATTTGCCCAAAGAAACCAATCACCCAGTGGTTCCTTTTTTAGAAGATGTGAAGCTTTCTTCTTAAGACTTGACCATTGTATACCAAAAGGCATTTCCCTTGGATAGTCCTACCTTGTGGTTGGTAGACTACTCCCTTTGAATTGATAAATTTGGGTTAGTTAGCCTCCAGCTACTTAGTGATTTAAACCAAATAATCATAAAATAAATAAACAAATTTAATAATTAATCTTGACTATCTTGAGTGATTTAAGTCCCCAGTGGCATTCACTCAATAGTGTCTAGGGGGTTAATTGCCCAACAACCCCAAAGTGGTCTTATTTTGGAGGATGTAGTCCCTGCTTTCTTCTTAAGACTGACCATTGTATACCAAAGGCATCCCTTGGTTGGTAGTCTACCTTTGGATTATTGGTAGTCTAGTTAGGTCTGGCCTCCATCTACTTATGCGTTCATTGCAAACTTAGGATCATCTCAAAATAAACAAATAAATTTAAAATGAAATCAATCTTGATTATCTTTGATGATATAAAATCCCTCATTCACTCTAATACTAAGTTTTCAATCATTGCCTTATAGATTCTTACTTGGAGGATGTAATCTACTACACTTTCTTCTAATCTTACTACATATTTAGGCATCACTTTGGTTGGTCTACTATGTCTTAGACCTTTGGTAGTAAATAAGTTAGGTCTTAGCCTCCTCTCTCTATGTCATGAAACAAATAAGGTTCATCTCATCTAAACCTAATAAAATTAAAATAAATTCAACCCTCTTTAGAACAATTAAATTTCTCTCTGTGAAACTCAATCATCAAATCTCATCTTTTGTGGATGACTTGAACTTTTCCCTTGGAAGGTTCACACCCATCTCTTAGTGGATTTATTCACTCTCTCTTATCTTGGACATAATGATATTCACTAAGCTCATTCTTTCTACTTGGGTTAAAGATTATTTATTAGTGCTTTGTGATATATCATTATTGTTGATAATTTTCAACCTATGTTCCTTGTCTCACCACACTTATTGATTTGTTGACCTCATTAGAATGAGCTCTCCATCTTAGACATAGGACTCTCTTAGACTTTAAAGTTCCTTGGTCTTAAGACACATCTAGTGATAGGTGGACACAAATTAGAGACTTAGAAAGTTAGCCATAGGAATAGGTCATGCCTTTGTTAGGAAAATTTCTACCCTTAAACCATTCCTCACTTTCCTTATTTCAGTCAAAATCCAAATCTATTTGATTTTCTCCAAACTCAAATCAATTCCATGATTGAAATCATATTGAAATCTGATTGAAACCATGATCAAAATCCATCAAAATTCTAAATCCAAATTTTCAAGTCATCTTCCCTTAAGGACTTAACCAAAATCAAGATTCAAACCTATTCAAACCTTTAAGATTTTAACATAATCCTTTTATATTCTCATTTATATTCACATATATAAATATAAATTCAAACATCAAATCAAATTCAAAATTCAAATTAATTCATGAAATTCTTTAAATCCTTTTTAATGGATTTAACCTAAATCTTGATCAAACCTATTCAAACCCTTGATTTTCTCAAAACTTATTTATATTCTCATATATAAATAAAATATAAATATAAATCAATCAAATCAAATTCAAAAAATTAAATTCCAATTTAAAATTCCTTTCTTTAAATTCCCTTTAATGGATTTAACTTAAATCATGATCAAACCTATTCAAACTCATGGGATTTTCTTAAAACATTTATATCCTCATTTATATTCTCATATATAAATGAAATATAAATATAAATCAATCAAATCCAATTCAAAATTAAATTTCAATTTAAAATTTCTTAATCCTTTAAATTCCCTTTAATGGATTTAACTAAATCATGATTAAACCACTTCAAATCCTTGAAATTTTCTCATGATCAATTTATATTCTCATTTATATTCAAACATATAAATGAAATACAAATTAAAATAATCAAAACCAATTCCAAAAATCAAACTCAAATCAACTCAAAAATCTAATGTAAACCTTTCAATTCAAAATCATGAACTTAGCCAAATCAATTCCTAATCAAGCCAAACTCTTGATTTTCTCTCATGATTCAATCAACCCTACAATCATGAGCTCATATATATCAAACTTCAATCCAATCAAAACTAGTTCCAAAATCAAACCCAAAACCCTTCATATTCTTCCTTTGAATATGAAATTTTCAAATGGATCAAAACCATTTGACTTCAAACCATTGTAAATGGATTTATATTTTTAATCATGAATCATACAAGATCAACCAATTTCAAATCAAGCTTTGACCAAGCCATTTGACCCACTTAGGCTCACTTGACCCAAAGTGACCTAAAGTACTTATGAGCCAACTTTGATCCTAACCAAATTGAACCAAACTCATATTTGCCTCTCATCATGATCAACAATCATCATGGGATGATCAATCAATCAAATTGGGTCAAACCAAGTCAAACTTAAGGGTTGACCAAGTCAACACTTAACCTAATGAAACTAATAATTTCACCATAGGCCAAATTGATTGAAACCATTGATCTAAGTTCACTCATGACCTATGTTTGAACTTGACCAAGCATTTGAGCCCAATTGTTACTTGACTAAGTTGACCCATTTTGACCTAAAGGGACAAAATGTGTCAAAAATTTGATCTAAGCAAAATTAATTGAAACCAATGGTTCAAGTCCATCCCAAATCACTTGTGGAACTTGACCAAAGCCTCAATTGGCCAACTAGACCCAACTAGCCATTGACCTTAGACCAACATGACTAAAGGTCATGTTGAGCCAAAATTGAACTAACCAAATTGATTGGAAACAAAGAGATCCACTCCATGTGACAAACCAAACCTACCCTTGACATACCTCAAATAGGTCAAATGGGTCAAATAGTCAACTTGACCCATTTGACCTAAATGAAGTCATATGAGCCAAACCAAATATATACCAAATTGAATCAAACCAAAACCAAAACATTTCAAATGGTCATATGAACTTGACCCAACCCTTAGTTTGACCCAATTTGATCTATTGGTCAACTTGACCCAAGTTGACCCATTTTGACCTAAATGGGTCAACATGAGTCAAACCTATCAAATGGATTCCAAATCCAATGAAACTTGGCCAAACCTAGTTTCTCCACATACCCAACATGTCCAAAGTAGAAAAATAGCAAAATGACCATCCTACCCATAGGCCATAGAACAAAATTTGGCTAACCCATGGATAATTTGGTCATACCTTCTTCACATTCACTTGAGGCTTTCCTAAAAGCTCAAGGGGACTTAATGATGAGTGGTGCACCCAACAATGGGTTTGGGTCCATTTGGTCCCTAGATCAAACCCCGACCCCATGGGTCAATTGAATTTTCAAACTCCCTCTCAGCTCAAATTCAAGCACATGGAGGTTGGCAATCCACTCCCTACCATGTGCACACTCTAATGATCAAACAACCCTCACCTATGATCAATTGGATCAAAATGACATGCATGATCATCCGATCCTTCAAGGGAGATATACTCCCCTAATTCACTTCTATTTTTCATTCACTTAATGATTGAAGGATAGGAAGCAAGGAGCCATTGGAGATTGATCTAGCTCTAGAGCTCTTCCCATTTTCTTTTCTCATTTTTGAATAGTGAAAAATAGGGAGGTAATACTTCTTCCACACTTCATTTCCTTCCAATTCTCTTGCACTTCATCTAGCTAAGTTGAGTGCACCTAAGCTTCTATTGGAGTTCCCACAGTAAGGTAGAGTCCAATCAGATCAAAGTTGAAGCTCAAGCAAGGAAGAGTTGGTCCATACATTGATCTACTCAATCTCAAGTGCTCATACTCTCAGCTAGGCTTTATCTTAAGTAGATGAAGCTTCTCTAAGGGAATCAAGTGCCGATGATCACCTCTGGTGAGGTATGAAATTTTATGACCATTAAACTCAATATGGTGTGGAGCTTTGTGAATGAAATTTTTGCCCCATCAATTTTTGACTATTGGATTTACTGCTCTCTGTCTTTAGATGGTGTGGGTTGAATTTGGTTTGATTCCATGCTAGATCGAGCTTGGATCTTCCCCTTGATCATGGATGGTCTCTATTGATCAAGGGGAAGAACTTGGATGATCTCAACCATCCATCTATGCATGCTAGATGGACGGTTGATATTATTCAACACATTTAGAAATCCTTTTATCCCATTTAAAATGTAGGGGATCCTTAGCCGTCTGATCTTTGATCGGACGATGAGAAGATAAAATGTTTGCCATTGACAACTTGACCCTCACCAGCGTGTAAAGCATGTTGATGTCATAGCATGTCTGAGTAGGGATTAGTTGGGATTTGTTAAAATGTTTAGTTAATTTATAATTAATTAGAACCTTCTAAATTCATAACTCCTTATAAAATTTAGAAAATGTGAAATAAAATCCTATGGATAGATAATTAAACATAGAACATTTTAAAATTAATTTAATGAGTTGAATGCTTTTCTCTATATTTGGGTTTTATTGCGTTCAGTTACATGTGCTCCCAAATTTCTTGAGTAAGTTTTAAGGGATGACTTCTATGCCCCCTAATATTCTTGGGATTTATTGAAGACCTGATTAGAATAATTGCATATATTTTCCTTAATTATCCTCCTTATGTAATTAAGCATAATTAGGGTATGATTAGTGATTTTAACCTATGATTAGGGTTGATTAAGGTCAGATCTAGTGAGTAAGAGGTTTATGAAATACTTTTGGGGCATTTCCCCTAAACTATTTCCTAAACCCTCTTTTCTCTCCTCAATCTTCTCTTAATTAAGGGTTAATTCATTAATTATCCCCTTAATAAATTTCTAAAAATTCTAAAATGTTCCAAAACTTAATTAATCTACTTTGGGTACATGCCTAGGTGTTTAATAGCCTAAGTTTATTAAGAAATCAAAACCAATTCACATGTGTGAAAGGGTTGTTTTGAAATTACTTAAGCTAAACCCCTTAATTAACTTTTAATTGTGAGCCAAATTGCATTAGGCCTTTTCATTATTAGGTGCATTGAAAATTTAAATTCTTGTGGGTTTTATGTCATCTCATTGGCTCATAATTATTTAGTTAATTCTTAAGGTGGTGTAGGTAAGGGTTAATTAAGTTACTTAATTCATACCTTAACCTAATAATGCATAAAAATGGATTTAATTATCTAAAAATTAAACAAAATATCAAACACATGTGGGAATGGGTTAGGAATAGTAAACTCATCTCACCTTTTCAAAATTAAATCAAACTTCAAACTAAACAAAAATAACTTTGAATTCACTTTGATTTATTCTAAATTTTCTTATTCTATAAGAATGTCTTTAGGATTTAAGTGAAGTGAGTTTGTTTACATACTTTCATTGCTTTGGATCTTTCCCCAAAATGTTAAGTTGTATGACATTTGATGCTTTCATAGTTTTGAAATTCAAATTTTAAAATAAAATTGTTTACTTTATGATTAAATTTGCATGTGTTGGCTAAAGTAGAAATATGAGTGGATATTATCACTACTAAATCCAAATTATTTTCAAAATACATAAATCAAATGCCAAATCTTAAAGTGCGCTACTTAGACTTTAAGTATAAGTTTGCATGTGATAGATTATAAAGGTGTGCTTAGCATATGTTTCCTTTCTTTCTTATGTTAGCATAGCTTTGAATAGGAGTTGGTAAGATGTAGGGTTCATTTGAAAAAGAACCCAACACTTACTTAATTTTGTCCTATTCATCTCTATGTTATCACCTAAGGGTTACCTATATTTGCATACATAAATTGCATAAACAAATATGAATCCATAAACAATTTTTTGTATTCTCTTTTCTTTTTATTTCTTTTACATATGTTTGTATTTAAGGAAAGTGGTATATTAGTGGAAAATCGAGGTTGTGAGCTTTAAGTAGCCCTAAGTAGGTCTTGTACCTTACACCTCACGGTTAACAATGGCTGTACTCACTTATGCCTTTCTTACTTTCATGTGTGTATGTGAAATTTTGGATAAGAAAACCTTTGCACTTAAGAAAAATCATGCATATTTAACTTCTAAATTTTCTTAAATGGATTACTTAGCATGCATCATAAAGTGTGTTAAAAACTCTATTTACATGTATAGATATGCAAGGGTCCATCCATATGCATGTTATATATGTTCGAAAAGAAATGAAGTAATATGTGTTATGTGAATTTTGATTCATTTTATTTAATCTTAAAATGTCTTTCTTTTTGAATAGGTTTGTTTAGAGTTTATCCAAACTTAGAGGTTTAATCAAAACATTTACCTAAATGAAACTAAAATATGAATCCACTTTAGAAATTACTTAGGTTAGAAAAGAAAAGAGAAGTTCTCTTATCTTTCCCTCTCTTCATAACTTAGTAATTAATTGTAGGATCCAACCAAATCAAAACATGAAATAAAATCAACCCAAAACACTTAAACAACTTAAATGAAACCCTCCTCTAAGTTGAACATGTTCTTCACTATTAGAAAATTTGAACCTAAAGTCATAGCTAAGCATACCACACAAGCCTTCAAAGTACACACATTAGCCTAAGTCACCACTTATAGCCTTATGTTAGGTCGGTGCATGATTTGATGTTTGTTTTATTTCGTAATGTATGTTTTAGATTGGATGTTAGGGTGTATGTTGATAGAATGAATGGTAGGATGTTCTTAGTCTAACTGTTCTTTTCTATAAGGGATTGTGCTTAAGGGGCACTATCATAAATAAAAATATAAATGCTTTTGCTTGTAGTTGCTTTATACCCCTAAGCATAATCCATAGGCTAGATCGACTTAATCACCCATGTGTGGGGTGATAAGTCCAATATACATGATTGAGATTTGTGTGGTGTGTTTTAATTAACCTTTGTTTTGCATGGGTTAGCTAGATTTCCACTTCTCCCTTTTGATTTAAAAACTTATATAGTTAGGATTTTGAAATAATTGTTATGAAGATTAGGATGAAAATTGGTCATAAGATCCTATCTTATGCACCATGTGAAGCCTTAGAGCATCTACCTAAATTTTCTAAGAATCTTAATTTTCAAAAATCAAACAAAGTACACTTGGATTCTTTACTCAGTATACTTAAATTTGTTAAGTAAGAATTCAAAATTTTCCAAAATCAAAACAAAACTCACAAAAAAAATAATCATTCTCAAACACTTTACCTAGTATACCTAAATTTACTAAGGGAAATTCCAAAAATAATCAAATAAAAAACAAAACCAAAATTGACCCTTACTTTAACATACCTAATTTTGTTAAAAGAAAGGGTCCTCCAAATCACAAAAAATCAAATTCAAAACAACAATGAACTTATGGAAGCATCCTAAAAAAATTTTTGAATCCATATTTCAACATACTAAAAGTTATTGAAGTTTGGATTCATATTCAAATTCCTCTTTCAATCAATCTCATCAAATCTATTTGAACCCCACTTAACACTTCCAAGTTGTTGGATGTGGGTTCAAATTTTCAAAATTCAAAATTCAAAAATCTGTGGACACAAAAATGCAAGTTCATTTCTCATTATAGATTCTTTTTGATGCATTCAATTTTAGTCTTTAGTTGTATAATTATCTTCCCTTCTTTATGATAGCTCAGATTAGACTTCCCATCTAAACCATACCCACGATCACTTTGGTGATTTGAGAGAGATCACTTGTGAGGGCATTCCCTCACCACATAAGATGAAGGTGAGGTCGGTCATCAGATAGACTTACCATGATTGATGTCTCTCTAAAGAGGAAAGTTGTAGTTCACTTTAGCTATTATAGTTCGTATCAAAAGATATGCTTCATAGTTGCTTATATGTCCATGCTAGCACCTAATTTGTACCTCAAGTGAGGCTCCCTAGTTTGGCTTGCCTCCCACATTTGAGTATGGTCTAGCTACTCCTCCCATCCTACCCTACCCAATGAAAACAAATTTGATCAAATGGTTCCACCATAACTAGGGGTAGAGGACTCGATTAGCCATAAATGAGTCTCCCATTCACTTCTCTGAAAAGAAGACTTCTGAAGGATGCTACTTTTCTCCACCACATACCATGAGAGACCATAGGAGTAGGAGGACCTATGAGACTTGGTGTTCATGCTAGGTCATTCTTCTATGCTTCATTGTTTCTTACGATTGATCTATGTTATTGATCTGAGAGAGAGAGAGAGAGAGAGAGAGAGAGAGAGAGAGAGAGAGAGAGAACGTAACCATAATTCAGAGAAGTGAAGGTATTTGGTGGACCTCTACTCATGGATTTCCACTCATCACTATCAAGGCGATCACTTGATAATATTGTTCTTTTGATCATCGTAGGGAGATCTCCATTTGAGGAGCGGTATGTTGCCATCCTCTTGCTCCTTGGTATAGTCACCAATTTAGCTCAGAGCATCTACCATTCTCTCCAAGGTTTAGAAGCCCCATCCAAAAAAAGACCTTCCCCTCTAGTGATCCAACTTTGGCCCAAGGATTCCGCTCTATCCATTCCACCTGTTGAGGTAAGATTGAGCTCCCTTACTTGATCTCTACTTAAGGTAGTGGGAGAAGGGAAAATTATTATCACCATCGACATACAAAGATAAGTGGACATGACACAATCATGATAGTTGATCCTCTAATGAGAAGTCTTGATGGTAGGAAGTTTTCATTACATTAGAATGCATATCACAAGATTTATTCATTAGTCCATCATAAAATGCATCTATAGATGACATATTAGTGAACTACTTTATCGAGAAGAGGCAAATTCTAGGGTGTGACCACTTAGATTAAGATGAGGATGGAGTCATCTTCGATCCTGATGAGGATGACACAGCTAAGGTCCACATGGTTGACACTTAGGGATCCTTAAAGCGTGATCAGATTAGCCAAAAAGGTGACGTGCTCGAGGAAGGTGACACATATCACTTGATTCAGTACCTCCTCCACCATCTTAGATAGCAGGATGATCACATTAAAAGGATGTAGAAGAAAATTGAGGAGTTGATGGTAGCAATCTAGCATTGAAACCCCAGTTTTAGCCTTCTCCTATGGTAGCTTTGATTGAGTTGGTACATACCCTAGATCATTTTAGATGCATCCTCGTAGATGATGATGCTAGTAGCTTGCATAGGAAGGGTACATATTGCACCTTCATGCATGAAAATGATATCAAAACATGGTGTAGCAGAGTGAGGAAGCTGGCACAAGCCGGGGGATCATCATTCAAAGGGAACCAGAGGAATTTGATATAGTTCAATATCGAGGGTTTTGTGCCACCTTCCTTCAAGATCTTTGATGGTAGTGGGAACCGTGCACATTACATTTCAAGGTTGTTGCAATCTTGGGTGCGATGCACTTTTGTTAGACTTTTTTTGTCATAGGATAAGTTGCATTTGATTGGTATGCCAAAGTTTGATGATTTGGTAGGACTTTTCTTGAGTTGGAACACCTCTTCATCAAGAGATTTTGGAGCTTACAAAGAGTGGTTGTGATTTTATTGTAGCGACATAAGTTCAATGAGTCTCTTGTTGATTATATTCTCGATGGCAACATGAGCATGAAATATCCACACTATGAATACATGCCATTGAGATTCTCTCAAGAATATTCATGGTCTGATTGCCTTCATGATTAAGGGCTTTACCATTCAGACATTTAAGAAACTAATCAATAAGGTGGCTAAATTATAAGGAAGCCAACTTTCCTAGATCATCTCA
The DNA here is from genome assembly GCA_021442155.1 of Cymbidium sinense. Taxonomy (NCBI): domain Eukaryota; kingdom Viridiplantae; phylum Streptophyta; class Magnoliopsida; order Asparagales; family Orchidaceae; genus Cymbidium; species Cymbidium sinense. The sequence continues at coordinate 195,457,513 of CM038217.1, forward strand.
ATCCAAGGTGTTGAAGAAGCAGGGATGGTTATGTCGGTGATAGAGGGAAGCAGGAGTCGGAGAGACCATGACCAACAACCTTCTTTCACCTCCTCCTCCACTCCATACAATATTAGCCATAATGGCCATTCACCATAGAATACCCACAGTACATATCCTTGCTTGGTAGCTATTACCACTATTATTAGATAGTTAAATAAGCCATATTCATTGAGGAGGTAGTAGGAAAATCTTTAAGAATCTCTTAAAGAAACTTTTTAGTTAGGAGCCTAAGAGGCAAGGAAGTGAGCAAATGATCTAACTTTACCACCATGATTATTTAACTCTTAGATTATTACTTTTAAGGGCGGCTTGACGTAGCTACAAATCGGTCATAGTTATCCCAAGGAATACCTATTAGAACAATCATCCAATTCTATTAGGTAATCCTTGGGGATACACGATCCTCTCAAAATAAAGAAGGTTATGATATTCTTTATCTCGAACCTATAAAAAAGTAGTTTCTAAAATTAAGAAACTCTCCTTACAGGTGCCTGAGGTAGCTTAAACCTCCAACACCAAAGGTTTGGAAGTTTCCAAAGATAACTTGAAGAAGGTGATAGCTAGTAAAACATCCTTACTTTCACGGGATAGTTCGTGTGACCACCCAGTCCAACGCTCCATCCATAGTTGCAGCTACTACTTCTTTATCCACTAGCTTCTCTTCTGCCAGCAGGAGTGTTGTATCAGCAGACAAGGGCATTAAATCCATTACCCCACTTACTTTGTTGGATTTCTATCATGTACCTCAACCTAAAAAGAAATCAATAAAGCTTTCACTTACAACTTATGATCTTTTGAGATTTTATTCCTGTTGAAAATTCTCCAAGTTTAGAAAATAATAATAATAATAATAATAATAATATCTAGTCATTTCCTTCTCTTATTCATAATGGACTTTCCTTTGAATCAATTGGGTTCACCTCTTGAGATTGACTTGGAATCACTAAATTTGAGGATCCCATAGGAGAAGCTAGGTGAGCATAGAAGGTAGAACCTTCCACAAGTTCATCATTTCAAGACACTAAAGTCAACCTGTGTAGTGGCAAAGTTCTACCTTATAGTAGCACCTCTGGATAAGGGCAAACAAGTCATTGGTTCAAGTGAGCAGATAATCCCTCCATGGGATGCTCCACCTATGGATATGCTTGTGGAGGACTAAGTCAGAGTTAACTACAATGTCTTGGCACATCTTAAAAAGTTGTCAACTAAGTTAAGCATATATGACACCCTTGTCTTATCCAAAGAGATGAGGGAATCTCTAATCAAGGCTCTTCTTGATCCAGAGATATGCTTAGCTCGGTGAGCTACTAAGAGGAGGCACAACTCAAAGACATCAGGGTTATATTTAGATGAAGACTTCTTCTAGGAATGACCAAGCACAACCACCTCTTTACATCACATGGGCGTTGGCATACATGTTATTAAGAGTTGACCAAGGTACATTAGTCAACATTATGAGTTTAAAACCCTTGCCTACTTGGATCATCTCAACCAAAAAGAGAGGATGATGTTGAGAGGACTCAATGAACAAGACGAGAGGGCCTTAGGCTCCATAGTATTGCCATTTGAGAGAGATGGTTGGAAGATTGAAGCCGAGCTCCATATCATAGACTCTGATACATCTTTCAATGCTTTGCATGGGAGACCATGGATACTTGAAAAAAACATAGTTCCATCCTCTCTCCATCAGTGTATGAAGTTCATGAGAGGTGGAATTAAGTACTGTGTCAAAGGAGATCTCAAACTATTTATAGTTCAAAAGGTCAGGATATATGAGGATGCAACCTATTTTATTCCCCAAAATCAACAAGTCCATTCTCATGAATCTAGTCAAGATCCCCAAGAGGGGCAAGAAGAAAGAAAAGAAAAATAAAAAAAATAGAAAAAGAAAAGAAAAAAGAAATAAAAAAATAAAATAAAAGAGAGCGAGACATGGACTCAGGGGAAGATATAGAGCCTGACATTAGATTCCACTCACAGTTCGGTACTCCATTTGAATATATAGGTAGGATGACCCGATCTCCACCAGGCAGAGGTAGAGGATGGTTCAAAGGTAGCCCTCGAGGTGGAAAGCCTCCCTATTGGCCACCCAATAGGATGTATGTCCCAGCCACCAGGAGTACACCTGCTATCCACATAGACTTAAAATCTAGTTCAGAGAATGAGTTTTATGTGGTTAGCACACCAACCAACTCTTCTCAGCATCAGGTCCATTTTGAAGTGACGTTTGAGCATAATAGTGATGAAGATCGAGCTCCAAAGCAAAGCATAAATGTGTCCAAGTCTGCATATGAGACAATCATGAGTCAGTTCGGAACCTTAGCTCTAACCCTACTTTCCTCTTAGAAAGTTGAGGGTTTCATAGTTAAGGAAGCCCCTAAGTCATCCATAGATGGGAAAACTAAAAGGTTCTTTTTTGGGAGCATCATCGTCAAGTCAAAAAGCTAATGTTGAACTTGAGGATGATTCATATAAAGATTTAATACAATTACCTTCTGATTGGTATTCACCTTGTGTTCTTAATTTAACAAAGAAGGGATTAATCCCACATACTTAGTCTAAACACAGGTCAGACTACTTTAAAAGGTTAATTTAATAACCAAAGCAGACATCCTCAAGCAAGACCAGGACTTGGATTCGGTACAGTGGGTCCAGTCAATGATGACAACCACTACCTAGTCATCACCAATCATTTGGAGTCTGATAGGTTCTTTTCAAATCATGCTAACTCATGTGAGGAAGTGTGTTTAGAAACTTGAGATGATTCAAATGAGTTTGAAGTCAAAGACATGCCACCAAAATTCAAAGAGGAGATCAGATCAACCATCAAAGAGCTCAAAGAAATCAACTTAGAATAAGACAATCCATCGACATACATTAGTTCTTTATTGAATGATACTAAAACCAATGACTTAGCTAAGCTATTGACTGAGTTTAAGGACTGCTTCACATGGAGTTATGAAGAGATGCCCAATTTATCTCCTAATAGTAGTCCATAAACTAGTAATAGAGCCTAGTGCTAACCCTATCAAGCAAGCTCCTAGATGCATGCAATTAGACATTGAACCACACATTATTTCTGAAATCAAGAAATTGATCGATTCTGGCTTTATTAGGGAAGAAAAATATCCTAGTTAGTTGGCCAGTGTCATCCCAATTAAGAAAAGAATGCCAAATTCACATATGCATTGATTTAGGATCTAAATAAGGCATGTCCTAAAAGATGAATTTTCACTACCAATCATAGAATGATGGTGGACATTGCCTCATCTCATGCAATCTTCTTTCATGGATGGCTCATCTTATAACCAAATAAAGATGGCCCCATGATGAAAGAACACTACATTTAAACCTCAATCAATCTTTGCTATAGGTTCATGCCTTTCAGCCTAAAAAATGTTGATGCTACATACTAGCAAGCCATGACTTGGATCTTCAATGAACTCATTCATCATTAAGTCGAATGTTACATCGATGATCTTGTAGTCAAGAGTAAAAAAAAGGAAGACCATCTCTTTGACTTGAGAGTAGTTTTTGAATGATTACGATAATTTAACCTTAAAATGATTCCCCTTAAGTGTGCATTCAGAGTAGCTTCAGGAAAATTCCTTGGGTTTATTATCTAACACTGTGGAATAGAAATTGATCTGGAGAAGATCGAGTCGATATTAGAAATGCCACCCCCTAAAAGTCTAACTCAACTCAAATCATTCCAAGGGCAGTTTGGGTATCTAAGATGCTTCATTTCCAACCTGTGAGAAAGATGACAACCATTCTCAGCACTTATCAAAAAGTATGCTAAGTTCAAGTGGGATGATAAGTGCCAACATGCCTTCAAAGACATCAAACACTACCTGATGACATTGTCAGTTCTAGCAGCCCCTATCATAGACAAGCTATTGATACTATATACTACTACATTAGATGACTCTCTTGGCACTTTGTTAGCCCAAATCAATGATGAAGGAAAAGAAATGCACTCTACCATCATCATCTAATCCGAGAAAATTATCACCTATTGAATAGCACTGCCTAGCTTTAATCTTTGCATCCCAAAAGCTATGACATTACATGCTTTCTCATAAGGTGAACTTAATTTCTAGATCAATCCAATCGTAATATCTCATGACATCCGACACTATCCGGAATGTTGGCATTTTCCATATTTTTGTTATAGTTTGACATCACTTTCGTACCCCTCCATGTGGTGAAAGGAGAAGCACTAGTGACTTTCTTAGCAGCACACCTAGTTCCAACTGATTCCTCACTTAGTGATGACCTCCCCGATGAACAAATCATGAACTTAGCGGACACTAGCATTCACCATTGGATGATGTATTTTGATGGTGCAGCTTTCTTTTAAAAGGAAGAAGAACCATGATCTACTTTTTCAAGAAAGGTAGGGGTAGGAATAGTTCTCCTAACTCTGGACTACGATGTGATGAAATTATTATATCATATGTACAATCCATGCACCAATAATGAAGCCAAATATGAGGCTCTAATTGTTGGTTTGGAGTTAGCCATTACAGTATGCATCCAGAGTATCAACATCTTCGATGATTCTCAATTAGACATCAACCAAATCATTGGGTGTTATAAAGTTCTAAAGCCTAAGCTCCATCATTACCACAAGTATTCTATGGAGTTGTTGGCTCAAATCCTAGAGGTTACCATCTATAAGATTCCTCGAGAAGAGAACACAATAACAGATGCATTAGCCAAGCTAGACAAAGAGTTGGCATGTCCGAAATATGAGTCCATTCCAATAAGGGTCCAAAATAGACAAGTCTTATCCCTTATTGATGTTGACCTCATTAAGAGACTTTCTCATGAAGGGGAGGTTGTTGCCAAAAAAGGATGAGGAGTCGATTGAGGCAACCATTCATGGATTATCTAAATTAAGCAAAACTACCAAAAGAGAGTCATTAGCTCATTGGGATGAAGTAGAGAGCCCTTTCATAAGATCATGATCGATGTGCATTCAAGTTTCATCAATCTAGTCTGAAGATGAAAGCCAAGATAAGGAGACTATGATACTACTAGCCTTCGATGATCATAGACTGCATGGATGTAGCTAGAAGATGCCATCAATGTCAGGTGCATGGTGTGGCCTTACACCAACCACCCAACATTCTACATTCTACATTGGATTCATGGCTATTTGTGTGTTGAGGTACCAACATAGTGGGTCCGATCGATTCTCCTTCTTCAAAGGGTCATCGATTCATTCTAGCTGCCACCGACTACTTTTCCAAGTGGGTAATCCCACTCAGAGGTTACAAAGATGCTCCAATTTTCAGAACCATATCATATATAGTTTGGGGTGCCTCAATGAATTATATCCAATAATGCTACTACATTCAGGAGTACTAAAATCAACAGCTTCCCCCAAAGACACAACATAGATTAGAGATATTCCGCCATCTACTACCCAATGGAAAATGGCTTGGAAGAAGCCTTCAACAAAACTCTCATCCAAATATTAAAAAATACACTCGTTGATAATAAGTGACAGTGGCATGAGCAGTAAGTTGAAGCCTTGTGGGCTTACCACACCACATATAGAACTCCAACTCAATCTACCCCTTTCTCCTTAGTATATTAGTCTGAAGCAGCTCTACCATTAGAAGCCCAACTCCCATCATTAAGGATAGTTGTAAGTAGCAAGATCACAACAGAGCATAATGCCACATTATAATTAGAAGAGCTCAAAGGTTAGAGGAGAGATGCCTCCGAGCATTCCAGAATCTCGAGCTGTATAAAGCTAAAATGATTCAAGCTCATAATAAGTTGGTTAGTCCTAAAGCTTTTCAAGCAGGAGAGCTTATTTTAGCTCTAAGGAGACTAATTGTTGCCCGTTGAAAGATGGGAGGAAAGTTTGAACCCACTTGAGAATGCCCTTTTTCCATAGAGTAGGCCTACCAAGGAGGATCTTATCAACTTATAAATTGTAAGGGAGAGTGCCCAATTCTTCTAATTAATAGGCTCTACCTAAAGAAATACTATCCATAAATCTTATTTCAAAATAATTATCAATAAAACTTTTCTTCATCTCAAATTCCATTTCTTCACATTAGCGAAAATATCTTTGCTTTCAAATTTGCCATGATGTGTTTAAGGTAGGTGTAAGAAACCCAAGCGGCATCCTGCCCTTGAGCAACACAACACCAACACAAACTGCACATCGTCACATAAAAGAAACACATATCTTTTGTCTCAGGCTACTTTGATGTGGGATATAGCCCCCTGTGGCACTCACTCATTAGTCGCCTAGTCAAGTCGACATACTACCTTGCTAATGTGTCGTGATTACTTGTCAAGGATGTAAGTCTACAAGCTTTCTTCCAAACTATTACAAACTGACATTTTATTAGTTTAGGTTTTATCATGTAAACTACCCACAAGACTTAAAGGATGTAAGCTACCAAGCACCTGATTAGTCGAGTACATTTTAGGTTTTGGATAAGTCCCCTAGTGGCTCCTTTCCTCTTGATAACTTCAAGTCTGGGTCTAGTCCTTACATGGGAGTCCCCAAGGTCGATAGCACCGCCATGATCATCTGATCATTTCCATGTGATGAGATGTATACAAGCTTCTTCTGATCACAAACTATCCCATAGGTTAGTTAGCCACCCTTGGTGGATACACTATCATGAAGATGTAAGTCTACAAGCTTTCTCCTAAAGTTGGCCACCTATACTTATAGGCTTTCGGTCCAATAAAGCCCAAGACCTCCCCTGGCACTCTATTTGGATTACATCTCACCCCATTTAAACACCAGGTTACTCTGGATTGGACAATCTTCCTAGTAGCCACCCTGGTTGGAGAATCCATCTTGTGGATGTAGATTCTCCTTGGTCCAAGTAAGTCGAGATAAGACTAGTGATATAAGATCCTTCTTCAGGTTCCTCACACACCAATAGGGTCCACACAAACATATAAACAAAACAAAATATATATTTTCTCTTGTGGGTTAGAATGACACCCCTAGTGGTACCTTTTCCCAAGCAGGCATCCTATCTTTAGGCATGTCGAAAACTCCATAGAATCGCCCACTACTTTGAGTTGAGATAAGTCCTCTTCTCTAGTCACCCCAAGTGTGATTTGTTGTGCCACCAATGGGTCACCCCGTAGTCATCCTTGCTTTGTAAGATATAAGTCTATTACACATTCTCTCCAGCATGACCATTGCACACTAATGGGCAACAGGGTCCAATTTATGGATATCAACCACCATCTAGTGGTTCCTTATTTAGAGGATGTAAGTCTATGCTTTCTTCCTAACTTGACCATTACACATCACCCTTATGTTGATTATTCTACCCAGCAGACTATCCTTGATTTGTAAATCTAAGATGACTAGTCGATTACTTCTTAGTGGATCTATTGTACATCAACAAGGCCATCTTAAATTAAAATGAAATTTAATTCTGAGAGTTGATATGAGTCCACAGTGGCATTCACTCAATATTCATCGTAGGTTAGGTTCGATTTATTGTGTTATCAACCGATCACCCCAATGGTCCCTTGTTTAGGAGGATGTAAGTCTACAAGATTTTTTCCTGACTTCACCACTGCATATAGAAAGGCAATCCTTAAGTTGGTTAGTCTTACCTCATGGCCATTAGACTTTTCCTCTAGATTTGTTCATCTAAGATAGGACAAGTAATAACCCTTTCTGTGGATCCATCGCACACCATGAGTCCATTTTCTAAATTTGCCATCCTTCCCAAATATAAATTAAATCATCCACTCTTATCCTGCATACTTCCCCAAAGAAATCCATATATTAAACCCATATTATCCCTAGCAGATCCAATCTCATATCTCTAGCAGATGTGCCCTCAAAATCAATATTGCATCCTCTCATTAGTGGAGCCCTGTTGACCTCATTTTTAGAATGAGCCCTCAACACCTTCATCTTAGGCTTAGGATTCCTCTTAGACTTTAAGAGTTCCTTAGTCTTAAGACACATCTAGTGATTAGTGATCACTCTCCCCAGCCCTAAGACCTAGAGTTAGCATAGAATAGGTCAAGCCTTGGGGTGTTAGGAAAATATCCTACCCTTAGCTTAAACCATTCCTCACTTCCCTTCTTTACCAAAATCCAAATCAACTCCATTTAATTTTCAAACTCAAATCAATTCCATGATTCAATTGCATGATTGAAATCATTGAAATCCATGATTGAACCATGATAAAAAATCCATCAATTCCTAGTCAAAATTTTCTTAAGTCCTTAATTCTTTCTTAAGGACTTAGCCAAAATTATGACCTAGACCTATTCAAACCTTTTGAGATTTTCTCATGATCCATTTATATTCTCATTTATATTCTTATATATAAATGAAATATAAATTCAAATCAATCAAATCAAATTAAAATTCCAAACAATTCATAAAATTTTCCTAATTCTTTAATTTTTCATTAAAGGACTTAGCCAAAATCAATTCCAAATTTTGATCAAACCCATTCAAAACGTTGGGATTTTCTCAAAATCAATTTATATCCTCATTTAAATTATCATATTTAAGTGAAATATAAATATAACTTAATCAAATTAAATTCCAAATTAAAATGCTCAAAATCCTAAATCCTTTAATTTTCATTAATGGATTTAACCTAAACCTTGATCAAACCACTTCAAACTCTTGGAATTTTCTTAGAATATATTTATATACTCATTAATATTCTCATATATAAATAAAATATAAATATACATAAATCAAATCCAACACAAAAAAATTAAAATTAAATTATTAAATCCATTAAATTCCCTTTAATGGATTTAACTTCAAATCATGATTAAACCTTTTCAAATCCTTGAATTTTCTCATGATCAATTTATATTCACATATATAAATGAAATATAAATTCAAACAATCAAAACCAACCAAAAGATCAAACTCAAATCAAATCAAATCAAATCTAAGCCTTTCAAGTCAAAATCTTGAACTTAGCTAAAATCAATTCAAATCAAGCCAAATCTTGATTTTCTCTCGGTTCAATCAATCCTACAATCATGAGCTCATATATAAATCCAAACTAATCCTTCAATCAAAACCCAAATCAAAAAATCAAACTCAAAACTCCTTCATATTCTTCCTTTGAATAGAATTTTCAAATGGATCAAAATCCATTTGACTTCAAACATCTTGTAAATGGATTTATATTTCAATCATAAGTCCATATACAAGATCAATCAACTTCAAATCAAGCTTTGACCAAGCCATTTGACCCAAAGTGACATAAAGTACCATTATGAGCTAACTTTTGATCCTAACCAAATTGGATTGAATCAAACTCATATATCCTTCTCATCATGATCAACAATCATCATGGATGATCAATCAATCAAATTGGTCAAACCAAGTCAAAGGGGTTGACCAAGTCAACACTTAACCAAAAAATGAGACCCAACATAACAAAATCCAATATAAGCCAAATTGATTGAAACCTTGATCCAAGTTCACTCATGACCTATGTTTGAACTTGACCAAGTCAACCTTTGAGCTAAAACCCAGCCCATTTGGCCCACTTGACCTTTTTCCATTTTGACCTAAAGGGTCAAAATGTGTCAAAACTTAATCTAAGCCAAATTGATTGAAACCAATGGGACAAGTCCATTCCAAATCACTTGTGAACTTGACCAAATCCTCACTCAACTAGACCCAACCAGCCCAATTGATTTAGACCCAACATGACCTAAAGGGGTCATGTTGGGCCAAACTTGAACCTAACTGAAATTAATTGGAAACAAAGATACCAATCCCCTCCATATGACCAACCAAACCTAAATCTACCTTTGACCTAATCTAAATAGGTCAAATGGGTCAAATAGTTCAACTTGACCCATTTGACCTAAATGGGTCATATGAGCCAAAACCTAATCTATACCAAATTGAACCAAATCAAAGGCACCAAAACATTTCAAATGGTCATATGAACTTGACCCAACCCTTGGTTTGACCCAATTTGACCTATTGGTCAACTTGACCCAAGTTGACCCATTTTGACCTAAATGGGTCAACATGAGCCAAACCCTATCAAATGGATTCCAAATCCATTGAAACTTGGCCCAACCTATTTTCTCAACATACCAAACATACCCAAATTAAAAAATCAGCAAAATGACCATTATACCCCTAGGCCATAGAACTAAATTTGACCTAGCCCATGGGTATTTTGGTTATGCAGTCACCACAAACACTTGAGGCTCTCCGAAACATTAAGGGGACCTAGAGATGAGTGATGCACCTGACCCAATTGGTTTGGGTCAGCCCATTTGGCATATGGAACAAACCTGGCCCATAGGCACCAAATTGAATTTTCAAACTCCCCCCAAACCTCATTTGTTTGCACATGGAAGCTAGGAATCCATTCTTCTGGCCAAACCGACCATGTGTACACTCATAACTGATCAAACAACCCACTCAATTGTGTCAATTAGATCAAAATGATATGAATGGGCTCGACCGTCCAATTGGCATAGGGGGAGAACACTCACAGAGTTTTCCCAAGGCCTCTAGGGGAGATTGAGAATTCATCATCTTCGGTTTTCAAATAGTGAAAATAGGGGAGATACATTGAAGTGCAAACTTCTTCCATACTCAATTTCATCCAAATTTCTCCTACACTCATCATCAGAGGATCCATTCAAGCCTGCCCAAGCTTGCAATTGAGTTCCCACATCAAGGAAGGAATCAATTCAATCAAAGCCACAAGGGGAGCTAAGGGGAGTTGGTCCACCCACTCATCCACTTAACCTCAAGTGCTTGAACCTCACAGGCTTCGTCTACTATGAAGCTACTCATCATTGGCTGATCACCTGACTAGGTTAGAATTTACCACTTAGGCTAATGTGTTGGTCTTTGTGAAGTGGATTTTATATCATGGGATCTTAGCCATTGATGTTTGATCCCCAGATTGTGTGTGTTGAATTTGTTTGAATCCATGAGAGATCGCTGATCTTCCCTTGATTGAACGGCTCACATTCCTCCTCGGGAAGAACTCATAATCTCAGCCATCCATGTGTTTTAGATGGACGAGATTGTTTCTGATTTTATAAATCATTTTCCCTTTAATTCGTGGGTTTATCTTCCGCCATTCGATTGATCGAACGACTAATGTAAAGATGTACGCCTCCCAATTTGAGTTAAGTTTACTCACCGACATGTAAAGCGTCGATTGCACCATCACGCATGGGTGGGGATTAGTTAATTAACTAATTAATTCATAATTAATCTCTTTGGCTTCTAAAAGTCATAACTCTCCATAGAAAATTTAGAAAAATAAAAAGAAAAAAAATACCTTGGATAGATAATTTTACCTTAAATATTTTAAAATTGTTTTCAACACATTTTAATTTCCCTTTTTCTCTGAATTTAGGTTTCTTTGGGAATGGTAATTAGCTAATTACTTTCTAATTAAGTCACCAATTAATCTCAAATTTCTAGGGATCATTTTAGAGGATGACCTCTGCCTCCCCTAATTTTCTTAAGATTTATTGAGGCCTTGATTAGGGACATTGCTAGCTCAATCCCTAATTACCCTCTTCATGTAATTAAGTGTAATTAAGATATAATTAATGGATTTTCCTTATGTTTAAGTTGGATTAAAGTTAGATCCAATGAATAGGGGTTTTAGGGAATAATTTTGGGGTATTTCCCTTAAACGTCCTTTTCTTTCCCTAATCCCTTTCTTAATTAAAGGTTTAATCCATTAATTACCCTTCTAAATAATTTTCAAAAGTTCTAAAAATCTTCATAACTTAATTAAACTACTTTGGGTAGATTCTTAGGTGTTCAATAGCCTAAGTCTAATTAAGGAAATTAAACCCCCTTCATAAGTGTGAAAGGGTGTTTTAAAAGTACTTAAGCTAAAACCCCTTAGCTTACTTAAGTTCTAATTGTGAGCCAAATTGCATTAGGCCTTTTCATTTTAGTTGCATTACAAATTTACATATCTTGTGGGTTTTATGTCATCTCATTGGCTCATAATTACCTAAGTTAATTTTTCTATGGTGTAAGGGTTAATTAAATCACATAATGCATACCTTAACCTAATCAACACTTAAAAAATGGATCTAATTATCTAAAATTAAACTAAAATACAAAACACATGAATGGGTTAGAATAGCAAAATAATCTCACCCTTTAAAATTAAATCAAACTTCAATCAAACAAAAATCATTTTGAAATTCACTTTGATTTATTCTAAGTTTTCTTATTCTTTAAGAATGCCTTTAGGAATTAAGTAATGTGATTTGTTCATGTGATTAAATTGCTTTAGATCTTTCCCAACATGTTAAATTGTATGCCATATGACTTATGCATCCATGATTTCATGTTTTCAAAATTTTAAAAGGAAATTGTTTACTTTATGTCAAATGTGCATGTGTTGGCTAAAGTAAAATATGAGTGGCTATTATCACTACTAAATCTAAAATATTTTCAAAATCTATAAATGAAACATAAAATCTAAAGTGTGTTATTATAATTTAATTATGTTTGCATGTATGTGATTATAAAGTCATGTGTAGTGTAGCCTTTCTTCCTTCCTTATGTTAACATGTTTGAATATCGATTAGTAAAGTGTAGGGTTCATTTGAAAAAAACCCAACACTTACTTGATTCCAAACCCTATTCATCCCTATGCTCTCACTTAAGAAACTTACACTTGCATGAATAAATTGCATAAACTAAAATGAAACTATTAAGCAAACCTTCGCATATTCCTTTTCCACTTTATTTCTTTTACATGCATGTTAGTATTTAAGGAAAGTGGTATATTAGTGATACAACCCCAGGGTTGCGATTTGGCCCTAAGTAGGTCTTGTACCTTCCACCTGTTAACAATGCTTGTACTCACTTATGCCTTTCTTACTTTCATGCATGTATGTGAAGTTTTTGGAGAAAGACAAATTTTTCTACTTAAGAAGAAAAATCATACATGTTTAACTTCCAAATTTTCTTAAATGAACTACTTAGCATACATCATTAAGTGTGCTAATTATCTCATTTGCATGTATATATATGCTTAGGGTCCATCCAAACGCATGTTACATATGTTGAGAAAGAATTGGGGTAATGTATGTCATGTAGATTTTTGATTTTTTTAATCTTAAAATGCCTATCTTTTTGGATAGGTTTGTTTAGAATTGATCTAAACTTAGGATTAATTAAATAACGTAATTAGAATATTCACCCAAATGAAATTAAAATGTGAACTTATCTTAGAAATTACTTAAGGATTAGGGAAGGAAAGAGTTTCTCTCTTCCCTCTTTATAACTTAGTAATTAATTCTAGGTTTCACTTAAACCAAATCAAAACATGAAATAAAAAATAACCCAAAGTCACTAAATAACTTAAATAAAACCCTCCTCTAAGTTGAATATGTCTTTCATACTTAGAAAATTCAAACCTAAAGTCCTAAACTAAGCATCCACACAAACCTTCAAAGCACATTAGCTAAGTCACCACTTCTAGCTTTATTAGGTGCATGGGTTGATGTTATGTTTTATTTTATAATGAATGTTTTAGACTGGATGTTAGGGTAAATGCTCATAAAATGATTGGTAGGATGTGTTTAGTCTAACCATTCTTTTCTACAGGGGATTGTGCTAAAAGGGCATTATCATAAATAAAAATATAAATGCTTCTTGCTTGTAAGTGCTTATACCCCTTAGCATAATCCATAGGCCAGGTGGACTTAGTCACCCATTTATGGGGTGATAAGTCCAATATATATTCTTGGGATTTGTGTGGTGTGATTTGACTAACATTTATTTTGCAGGTGTTAGTTAGATTTATACTTTTCCCTTTCCATGTAAAAATTTATATATTTAGGATTTGGAATGATTTGTTATGGGGGATTAGGATGAACATTGGTCATAAGGTTCTACCTTATGAACCATGTGAAGCATTGGTGCAATCTACCATTCAACCACCCAAAAGGAAGATCCAAAGAAGAAAAAAAGAAAAGCAAAGAAGAAAGAAGGAAGAAGGAAGAAGAACTAAAGCTTGAAGACCCCCATAACAATGAATTCCTTTTGCTTAAATGTAATTTAATTCATTTGTAATCTGGGTTGTATAAGGGTAGAGCTCGGCTACCCAATTTAATAATTTTCTAGTTTCTTCATTGCTTTATGTATGGCTTAGATGAGGATTAGGCTCTTTAAGGAAAAATAATTTTTTTACCCAACTTAAAAATTCAAACTAAAACTAAACAACTCACAACCTCACCTAAAGCTTAGGATTAAAATCAATATGAAAGAATTAGAAACCTCGTAACTGGATGAGTTCTTTTCTTTATAATATCATGCACAATAGCATCTTATTTCACTCTTAATTGGAGGGCTTCCATCTTTGCTAGAGAACCTGGCTTGACCTCTGAGGGCCATGGTGGAAACTCACCTCCTAAAATTCCAGCTGATTTTGGCCAATAATCTATTTCTCATGCATTAGTCATAAAATGTCATATTAGCCTGAGTCAAATTGATTTTCAAAAAATGAGATAAATTGAAATTTGAAATGCATTTGATTTAGGTCATTTGAAGCATGTCCCTTTACATGATCTAATCTCTTTAAGGAGTGATTTTAAGGACTTAGTCTCTTTCTAAATAAAAAAACTGGTCTAGCTATCTTGCATAAGAATAAAGACTTGTTTATATGTACTTAAAATCATAGGAAGAGTTAGTTGGTGGCCGCCCCAAGGCGGTTGTAAGTCCAAGTTTTTGGGTGGTTTGTCCTCTCTTGTGGAGGCAAACCAATTACCCATTTTTTTTCTTAGATTTAGGTTGTGCTCCCTCACTCAGGCTCCTTAGATTTATGTTCTGAGGTTGCTTCTCCTAGCCATAAGCATAATTCTCACCTAGGCATTTCTTTAATCTTGTGTTAAGGAATCTTAAGTCTTAAAATTCTAATAAAATATAACTCAAACAAACTAAATCAATTTTTTAAAATGTAAAGCCCAATTTAGAGAGTTTGAGATACTCACCAGTTTCTAGCATCGAGCATCTCCTACTTATTCCCATTTTGGCTTCGATAATAACTCCCTCTTTTGATTAATCCCATTTGATCTTCAAAAATATAAAACCAATCAATTGATAGTCCTTTCATATTGAAATCTTGAAAGATAATGATCATTTACCTTAATCGAGAGTTTTTCTAAAGGATCCTATCCTTTAGGATGTAATTACCTATGGGGACTTGTCCCTGTAGGAAACTTAATGAACCTGATTTAAAATAAACCCTGCTTTACTTTTTCATGTAAAATAGGAAAAGAATCTCTGGTACATATGCAAACCCATCGTCCTTAGGAGTCATTATTGAGGTGATTATGTCCATTAAAGGGTAGTGATTTCTATCATTCGAGATAGTATACTATTTCTTTGATGATGTACCCGATCACCTGAATAAGTACATCTGTGGATCTATGTGGCATCTTACCAAGATGAATTTTAATAGTGTCTTGCCTTTTCTTTCTCCCCACAGTTTGAAAGCGACTCCCTATAAAACATTTTTATCACAAGCCCCAAATCATAAAAAAAAATCAAATTCTCATCCCCAATGGATGCCCACCAACTAAATCAAATCAAATTTCTCTACAATGAGACACAAACCAAATCCTATCCTGAGTGGATACATTCAACAATCAAACTCATATAACCTGAACCTACTTTCCTAGTGGAAGGTTCACATGTTTGATCCCTTAGTGGATCATTTCTTCCTCTCTTATGCCCTTGGCATTAGTTGAGTTGCATTGTGTGCTAAGATCTTGATTCCATCTACATCTTGAGTTTAAGGGTAGATCATTTTTGTTAGTGCTTGCGATCCTTCAAATGTTGTCGATCGTCTTGATCAACACCAATATGTGCGGTGTGCCTTGTTAGTTACACCACACCTATTGGGGGACCTTTTGTTGACCTTGCTTTTGGAGTGACTTCTCAACTTCCTCATCATAGATTTAGGACTCTTATAGACACTAAGAGGTCCTTAGTCATAAGACACATCTAGTGATTAGGTGAACACTTAACCTAAGCCTAGAGACTTAGAAGGGTTAGCCATAGGAATAGGTTATGCATAGGGACTTAGGAAGACTTGCCTACCCTATAGCCTAGACCTGATCCTTGCTTTTATTCTAAAATCAAACCTCAAACTCATACCAAACTCTAACCAAATTTCCAAGACTCACAATCAATCTCATGATCAAACTCAAACTCAAGATTTCCTCATAAAACCTCATGATTGAATCCAAAACACTTTCTAAGCCCTTTGATATCATCTTATGGACTTAGCCTCAGCCAAATTCAAATAAATGATAAGTCAATTGATTTTATCAAAGATCAATTCAATCACTTACATTAAATCAAATCCAAATCCAAACTTACTTCCAAATAATTGAAACCCAAATCAATTCTAAGTCCAAATTTCCCTCTTAAGCCTTATGACCCACTCTCATAAGCTTAATCAAATATCCACCTAAATTATCCCAACCTTGATTTATTTCTTTATAAATCAATTATTCCTTCATTTATATTCACAAATATAAATGAAACCCACCACCCAATGACCATAAATAAATCAAACTAATTCAATTCCTAACTTAAACCATTTTGACCTACATCCTTAAGCTTGGTCAAATTTGCTTCCAAATCACTCCAAACTCAAGTGATTTTCTCATGGATCATTTATATTCCCAATATATTCCCAAAATGAAAAAAACCAAAATCACCAAACCAAATTCACTTTCAAAATATCCAAATCAAATAAACTATTTTAATCAATCATTTCTTCAATCATTTGTCCAAATATAAACATAAACTATAAACACCAAGTCAACCCAAGTCATGTCCAAGTTATTTAAAACTCAAAATAATGATTTCATAAAGTAGATTTATATTTATACAACAACTAAACTTAAATCAAATACTGACCAGGTCCAATTAACAAAGAACTTGAGCCAAGTTCTAATTCAGCCCAGATTGAATTAAACCAAATCCATCCAAACCTCATATCATGATCAACAATCATCCTAGGGTGATCAACTACCTTGAATTGGGTCAAACCAAGTTAACTTGGTCCTTTGACCAGGTCAAGCTTTAGCCCAAATGAAACCTAAACTTGCCAAAATCCACCATATACCAAATTTATTGAAACCATTGATTCAAACCAACTCATGATCAATGTTTGAACATGACCAAACCCTCAATTAAGCCAAACCAAACCCCACTGGCCATTTGACCCAAGTTGGCCCAAATTGGCCTAAAAAGCCAAAATGGGTCAAATCATGATCTAATCCAAATTGATTGCAACCAATGGCTTAAGTTCATTCCAAATCATTTATTGAACTTGACCAAAGTCATAATCAAGCCCAATTTGACTAATTGGTCAACTTGACCCAACTTAAGCCAAATTGACCTAAAAGGTCAAATTGGCCAAAATCCAAATTAAACCAAATCAAATCAAACTAAAGCCTACAATCATTTTTAATTAGTCAATTGAACATGAACCAACAATTAACCCAACCTAATTAGGTCAAATTAGTTAAATTGATCAACTTAGCCCATTTGACCTGTATGAATCCAAGTGAGTCAAAATCAAACCTAAGCCAAATTGATTAAAACCACTTGAATTAAAACTCTTCAAATCATCATTTAAACTTAATCCAAGTCTTGGTTTGACCCAATTTGACCAATTGGTAAACCCAACCCAACATGAACCCATTTGATCAAATGAATCCAAAACCAATTAAACCAACCCATGAGACCTTGGTGGCTAACCAAACCCGACCCATATTAACCCTAGGTCAGCCCAAAGTCATCCCAAAAGAAAAGTGGA
The DNA here is from genome assembly GCA_021442155.1 of Cymbidium sinense. Taxonomy (NCBI): domain Eukaryota; kingdom Viridiplantae; phylum Streptophyta; class Magnoliopsida; order Asparagales; family Orchidaceae; genus Cymbidium; species Cymbidium sinense. The sequence continues at coordinate 195,475,398 of CM038217.1, forward strand.
CCCCACCCAAGGGGATTAGCCATTGGAAAAATCTCTTCACATTGGATTCTACCCATAAATTACCAAGTCTACTCTCCCATCACTTGGGTAGCCATCCAATTTCCAAATGAGGGTTGACCTAACCCACCTAAGCCACCTATCCCAAGCTAGGTTGGCCTTGGACCAATGGGAGGTGAGTTGACTCACCTCCCATACAAATTAAAAACCAAAGGGCCAAAGAAAAGAAGATCTCCCCCATATCAGACCTTATGCCACCTCCTAAGCCTTCCCCCACTCCTGGCGAGCCACGCGGACCTGATGGAGACAAGTCCGGTGGTCTGACGATGGCTGGCCGCCGAGAAAATGGGATTGAATCTCGTCCATTCACCTCAGCAATTGAGGGGATATACCCCCTCAATTAAAATGGGAATTCATTCATTCAACTTCGTTTGAGTCAGAGTGAATGAAGGAGAGTCTCCCACAGCCATTCCCCAAGATCCCAAGCTCTCCCATTTTTTCCTCTCTCAGTTTTATGTCAAATCAAAATAGGGGAGACCAATTCTAAATCCCATTTGTTAAAACCTCCACCAAACTTCAATCAAACTTGCACACACCTTCCTTGGAGCTAGTTGAAGTCATACGAATCATTTCCCAAGCTCTAAAGCCATCATAAGTGGGAGTTTGATCAAGACCGAAGGCCAAATACACTGATCTTGGTCTCCAAGGAAATCTACCCCAAATCAAGACCCAAGCTCCTCAACAGGGCTTCGCCTCAACTAAGTGAAGCTAATCCACACCCAGTGAGAAATGGGTAATTCCTCAAAACCATAAGGGCTTTAATTAGGGTTAATTAATCCATTTTTAATGCTAAAAATTTTAAAATTCATAACTAATTATAGAAAAATCTAAAAAAATGCAAATAAGGGCTCATTTTAAAGATATTTTAGAGAATTTAATAAAAATAATTCCAATAGATTTTTAATAGTAAACAGAGGATAATTAGGGTTTAAGTAAAAAACTTAATTAACTTCATTACTCCTTAATTAATCGTCCAATTGATTTCAAACTTTCTGAGGATGTTTAGGGGGATGACCTCTGCCTCTCCTATTTTTCTTGGAATTTATTAGTTGCTTAATTAGGAAAAATTGATTTTAATTACTCTTAATTAATTAAGGAGTGATTAAGTATATGCACATTTTTTTAATTAATTATATGGACTCTCTAACTACTATTGGATAGTAAGGAGGCTTATGGAAGTGGATTAGAGCCTCCCTCCTAATCCCTTCTCTAATTTTCCCTCTCTTTTCAATTAAAGTCATAATTATTAATTAGGTAACTAATTAAAAACTTAATTAGCTAAATTAAATTCCAAAACACATCAAATCATACTTAAGTCTGGTAGATGGCTTTTGGGATTAGATGGGGACCTCTTTCCCTACATTTTCCCTTAAGTTCATCTCATTTCAAAAGATAATTATTAACTTTGGCAATTAATTAAAAGAGAGATGAATTAATGGATTAATGGTTTGATTAATGAAACTCAAACTTACTTAAATCTGATTTCCTTGTCTTATTCTTGGGTAGTTCTTTGGTGTTCAATAACCTAAAGAGAGCTAATGAAATTATGATTAGCTCACATGTGTAAGAGAATCATGAAAGTAATTAAAATGGTTCCTTAAGCTTAATTATTAAATGATCATGAGCTAATTGCATTAGGCCCCTTTCATTTCATAGGAGCATTGCCATTTACTTTTCAATGTATTTGCATATTATTTAAGCTAATGATTATTTAATCAATTACCTTAAGGTGACTCTAGTAAGGGTTAATTAATTGACTTAATCCTTGCTTAACTTAATCAATCCATAAAAATCATCTAATTGCTTCTTATCAAATTAAATTAATTTACACATTTGGGGAATGGGATTATGATTAGCAAACCTTTCTCACATTTCTTAAATCAAGTTAATATATAATCAAAAATGACATTAATAAGCTTTGGTTTATTTTAAATAAACTTATTTGATATGTTTGTCCTTAGAAATTAGTTGGATTGAATGAAATTACATGTTTGTGTTTATTTATTTCTTTCCAATAATATTAAAATATTGTATGCCACCTATAGTCATGCATTCATTTCTTTGAAAAATTAGTTAAAAAAAATGGTTTCTTCTATGTCAAGTTGCATATGTTAGCTTAAATTAAAAATATGTGTGGATATTATCACTATTAAATCTCAAATGTATTTTCAAAAGCTTGTTAATAAATAATAATATATGTTGTGACACTAATTATGCATACATAAGAGGTGCATGTGAATATAAGCTTAGTGTATTAAGTGAAGTTTCTTTCTTTCAGTCACATGTTGATTTGCATAAGTATGAATATTAATGGGTATATTAGTTTGTACATTCTGGGATGCACGATTTAAGTATCCCAAAGGAGGTCTTTACCTCACTCCCCTCATGTTAACAATGGCGGCATACCTGTTTGATTTTATTCTTATGTAGTTTGACATTAGAATTTGGATATAGCTTTAATTCATTCACAAAAATAAATTAATTAAAGTAAATCCAATTTTTTATATGATTTTCTATTCTTATAGTTATTTATACATCCATATGTATTTAAGAATAGTGAGTATAACTAGTCTGGACACCCGGTGATGCATGACTTTAAGTAGCCCCAAGGAGGTTCCTACCTCGTTATCCTGGTCAAACAATGGCGAAGTACTTGCTTAGAACTTTCATAGATTTGAATGTGTATTTAGCTAATGAATGAGAGTCATCTTTCTCTATAAAAATTATTTATGCATCCTGCATTTAAGTGTACCAAAAACATACTGTATGTATAGGTATATTTAGGACTTAATTATATGCATGCTACATATGATGGAAAGAAATGAACAAACATGTGTTGTATGATAGTAATTAACTCCAATTAATCTTAGACGCCTTTCTTATTGAATGATATTATGTAAAATAAACTTAAACTTAGAATTAATTAAAATGTGTAATAAGTCATTAACTAAAGAGAATTCATTCAATTAATTTGCTTTAGATGTGGCTTAATGTAGGGACAAAAAAGTGTGATCCTCTCTTTTCTTCTCCTTATAACACTTAGTTGTTAAGTGTAAACCAAATGAAACTAAAGAAAATATTAAGTAAAATTTCCTAAATTAACTAAAATCATTTAAAGTAAAATCATCCTTTATAATTAAATCCCTTCATATTTAGAAAACTATAACAAAGCCTAGCTAGGGCATACCACACAAACCTTAACACACACACCTTAGATTAAGTCACCAATTTTTAGCCTTATATTAGGGCGGAGTATGGTTTGATGTATGTTTGGTTTTATGATGTATATTGTAGATAATGTTAGGTGTATGCTTAGACGATGTTAGTGATTAGCCTAACCATTTTTTTTGCAGGAGATTGTGCTTAAGAGGTGCTTAAAATAAATATGGATGCTCTCTTTCACAGGTTGCTTAACCCCTAAGCATAACTAAGTTAGGATAGGTGGACTTGGTTACCCATGTGCAGGGTGCTAAGTCCAAATTATTCATATAACTTCTTATGGTGTATTATTAACATTTATTTTATGTGATATAGGTAGATTTACTTTTCCTATTCGTAATGTAATTTTTCATTAGGAATTAGGATTAATGTTATGGGGATTAGGATGACCGAAGGCTAGAAGGATTTATCTTGGGAGGCCTCATGATGCCTTCAAAGAAAGCAAACCAATTGAAGAAAGGAAGGAGATATGAAGATAGGATGACCCCCATAGCATTTATTTATTTGTAACAATAATTATTCTTTCATATACCAGGTTGTATAAGGGTAGAACTCAGCTACCCATTTCTATTTTTGGGTTATACAGCGGTACCCGATTGCATCGACTTGTTATTCTTTCACGTTGGGTTTATAAACTGATTAATATTTTGTTTACAATTGTGTAATAGAAATGGCATGTCTTTTTATAGTTTCTTCATATATGGTGATTTAATGTGTGGTCTGGATTCTATTTGGCTCTTAAGAAAGAATAAACCTTTTACCCTAATTATAACTCATAACTAAATTTTTTAAGGAACTCATAACCTCACTTAAATCCTAGGTATTAAATCAAGATAATTAAAATATTTAATAACCCCTTTGTTGAATGTCGTATGTCAAATATCATACATGCATCTTCTATCACTCTTGACCTATGAGAGCAACTCCTACTGACAGAGCTTCACCCTATTCTCTCTTGATTTGGACCATAACTCATTTCATCATGCATTTAGACATATAAAAATCCTATGGCCTTTGTCAAAATGAAGAGTCCAAAATTAAGTAAAAATTGTAAATATTTGCATTAGACTAGGTCATTATTCATACCACTCATGCTCTAGACTCTTAGGGAGTGGGTTTAAGGACTTAGTTTCTTTATAAATAATAACAACCCAACCATCTTGCAAAATATATGACTTGACCAAATGGTTTTAGTTGGTTGCCACTCCAGGAAGTTATAAGTCCAGCAGTCATGTGATTTACCCTCTCTTGTGGAGATAAGCCATATACCCATCTTCGCTTAGATTTAGGTCATGCTTTGGTCCTCACTAGAGCTCTCTAGATTTAGGATTTGAGGTTATTTTTTCCCTTAAGCTATCAGCATAAATCCTCACCTCTTAGGCATTTTCACAATCATATATTGTGGGATTATAAGTCTTAATTTTCTAATAAAAGTCAACTCAAACAAATAATTCTTCTCAATTTAAAACATATAAAGCCTAAGCATATAATAAGTTAGAATGCTCACTAGGATTCTAAGAATCATGAGCATTCCCTACTCATCTTCTTTGGCTTCAATAATAAGTCTCTCTTTTTTTTATATCCTGATTGGTTTTCCAAACATAACCAATTTATTGATAGTCCTATCTTTGAAATATTTAGAGACAACAACTGTCTACTTTAATCGAGAGTATTCCTAAGGAACTCATCTTCCTTAGGATACAATTAAATATGGGGGTTTTCCCCTGTAGGAAACTTTAAACCCAATTTAATATAAAACCTACTTTATTCATTCATGTAAAGTAGGAGAAAAATCTCTGGTATACTCGAAGACCCATCATGCCTTAGGAGTCCTTATTAGGTGATTATGTCCATTATAGGGTAGTGATTTCTATCTTTTGAGATAGTGCACTATTTCTTAATGTCATACCAGATCATCTCAATAAGTACACCCTTAGATATGCATGGTGTCCCGCATACACATGAATTTGAAAACAAACACAACAAGAACTATCCAACGTAAAGGTTGTCTTTCGGTGTGTAATAGCCGTGCTAAGAAGAAAGCATAGCAGACTTACATATTCCAAAGCAGAGAATAGCTGCTAGGGTGATCTATTGGATGCACAACAAGTCAAACCTGACCTAGGGTGACTACTGAGTGAGTGCTACCGGGGACTTATGTCAACTCAAGAGTAGTGAGTGTTAATTTCATTTGATTTTGATATTGTTTATTTGAATTGATTTAGTTTGATTTAATTTATGAACCCTATTAGTGTGCGATGGATCCACTGAGAAGGGGCTATATCAACCTGGACCTATCTCTGATTTATCGATCCAAAGGGTTAGTCTATTAGCCACAAGGTAGAACTATCCAACCTAAACATTGTCTTTCAGTTTGCAACGATCATGCTAGGAAGAAAGCATAGCAGAGTTGCATCTTCCAAAGCGAGGAACAGCCGCTGGGGTGATCTGTTGGATGCATAAGAAGTCAAACCTGACCTAAGGAGATTACTGAGTAAGTGCCACTGGGGATGTATGTCAACTCAAGAGCAATCAGTTGATTCCTATAGGGAGTTTTGCTGACACTGCCCTAAAGATAGGATGTTTGCTCGAGAAAAGGTACCACTGGGGGTGTCCTCCTGATATACATGTGAATATATCGTTTATATATTTGCATGGACCCTATTAGTGTGCAAGGGACCATATTGAGAAGGTGTTATGTCGGCCTTGACTTATCTTAAGGCTACTAGACCAAAGGAGGATCTACACATCCGCAGTACAGATTCTCCAACCACATGGGTGGTTACTAGAAAAGGGGGACTATCCAATCTGGTAGCAACTCGAGTAGTGTCTAGATAGGGTCACAAAGGACATCATCAAAATAGTGTGCCCACAAGGGAGGTTCCATTATGGGCATTATTCAAATCCCTGAAAAGAATGCCTATAGGTATGGTGGCCAATTCATGGAGAAAGTGTAGTAAACTTACATCTGTCATGAGTGGTGTATCCACCAGGTGGGTCATTGTCAGCATAGCGAACACCAACCAACCTAAGGTGCTCGTTGGTGTGCGATGATCGATCTAAGAAGAAGGTGTAGGAGACTTACATCTTCATAGATGAAAATGATCATCAGGATAGTCTACCAACAGTGGGACATATGCTATCCGACCTTGGGCGACTACTAAGCGAGGACTCCCGAGTGATGACTAGACCCAGACTTGAAGTAGTTAGGAGGAAAGGATATGCTAGGGGGACTTATCCTAAACCTTAAATATACTTTACCTAGTCAGTGAGCGATGGCTAGTTCAAGAAGAAAGCATAGCAGACTTACATCTTCTTAAATGAAACCATCATGACAATAGCTTACTGGCTGTGTAGTAAGGCCTACCATACTAACAAGGTGCTCATCGATGTGCAATAGTTAAGCCAGGAAGATAGCATAGCTGACTTACATCCTCCAAGGTAGAAAGACCACTAGGTGACACACTAGCTAAGTAGTGAATCAACCTGCCCTAGAGTAACTACTGAGTGAGTGCTGCTGGGGGCGTTATCTCAACTCAAAGTAGCTTGAGATAAAAGATATGCATTTGTTTTATGGTTTATGAGTAATTGGTGTTTGTGTTGTGTTAATGAAGGATAGGATGCCGCTTGGGTTCTCTTACACCTACCCTAAACACATCGTGGTAGATTCGTATATAGAAATGCTTTCAATTTGAAGAGAATGGATTCAAAATGAAATTTTCATTGATGGTAATTGCTTTTCAAACATGATTTTATGGTTAAGACTTCTTTAGGTAGAGCCCATTGATTGGAAGCACCAGGCGCTCTCCTTTATGATTGATAAGTTGATATGATCCTTTTTGGTAGGATTTCTCTATGGTGAAAGGGCCTTCCCAATTGGGTTCAAATTTGCCTCCCATCTTGCAACGGGTAATAATTGGTCTCCTTAGAACTAAAATAAGCTCTCATACTTGAAAAGCTCTAGGGTAGACCAACTTGTTGTGAGCTTGAATCATTTTGTCTTTATATAACTCGAGGTTCTGGTATGCCCTTAGATGTCTCTCCTCTAAACCTTTGAGCTCTTCTAACTGCAACTTGGCATTCTGCTCTATTATGATCTTGTTACCCACAACTATATTTAGTGATAGGAGTTGGACTTCTAATGGCAGAATGGCTTCAAACCCATAAACTAAAGAGAATGTGGTAGACTGAGTTGGAGTTTTGTAGGTGGTGCGTTAGGCTCATAAAGCTTCAATTAATTGCTCATGCCACTATTGTTTATTATCATCGAGTGTCTTCTTGAGTATCTGGATGAGAGTTTTGTTGAAGGCTTCTGCTAAGCTATTTACTCTTAGAAAATAGATGGTAGAGTATTGTTGACCTCACTTTTAGAGTGAGTCCTCAATCTTCCTTTTAGACCTAGGAGCCTTCTAGACACTAAGATTTCCTTAGTCATAAGATACTTCTAGCTCTTAGGTGAACACTTAACCTAAACTCATCCTACACCAAAATAATTGAAATCATTAATTCACACCAACTCATAATCAATAATTGAACATGACTTGACTATCAATTTAGCCAAACCACACCCAAATTGGCCATTTGACCCAAGTTGACACAAATTGACCTAAAAGGCCAAAATAGATCAAATCATGATCCAACCCAAATTGATTGCAACTAATGGCTCAATTTCATTCCAAAATCATTATTGAACTTGATCAAATCCATAATTAAACCCATGTTGGACAATTGAGCCCAATTGACCAACTTAGCACAAATTGACCTCAAGGGTCAAATTGGCTAAAATATAAATTAAATCTAAATTGATTCAAACTAAAGCCTATAATCATTTTAAATTAACCAATTGAACTTGAAACAATACCCAACCCAAGCCAATTTGGCCAATTTGGTGAAATTGGTCAACTTGACCCATTTGACCTATATGAATCCAAATGAGCCAAAATCAAACCTAGGCCAAATTGATTGGAACCACTTCAACCAAAGAACTTCAAATCATTATTTGAACTTAACCCAAGCCATGATTTGACCCAATTTGACCAATTAGTCAACCTAACACAACATAACCTAAATTGACCCAATTTAACCAAATTGAGCCAAAACCCTTGAAACAAACCCATGGGACCTTGCAACCTGACCAAACCTGGCCCAAACCCATCCCATGTAAATCCAAAACTAGCCCAAACCCAAGTCAAATCTCCCTTGGATATGCCTCCCCATGTGAGATTTTGCCAAAATTGGCAAAGTCCACTTCTCCCATAACTTGGCAGCCCTCACTCACCCCAAATGGGGTATCACCTAGCCACCTAGCCCACCCTAAGTGGGCTAGGCTTGCCATGGACCAAAGGGAGGTGAGTTAACTCACCTCCCTCTCAAACTGAGAACCCCATGGAAAGTTGCAACAGCCATGTCAAGCCTTGAGCCACCTCCCAACTGAGCCACATGGACTGATGGGGACAACTCAAGGCCTGACGGTTTGTGCCAAAAAATGGGAAACAATCCCATCCATCCACCCCATCCAATTGAGGGATATACCCACTCAATTTGAGCGGCAATTCACACTATTCGCTTCGCCTAAGCTCCCAAAATAGAAATCAAACTCCTTAGAAAGCCCTCGAGCCATTCAAAGCCCTCCCCACTTCATATTTTCTCTTTCTGTGCAAAGATAAAATATGACATCCCTTTCCTGATTCAAACTTCCCCATTTCCCAATAAAAACTCAATTGCTCTTACACACACCTTCCACGCACATCGTTGAAGCCAAGGGAACCTTCCCTCGAGATCCAAGCCCACTAGAGGATGAAATTCAATCAAAGTCGAGCATCCAAAGAACCAGTCTTGGCCAACCGAGTAATCAACTTGAAACCAATCTAATTGTTACTCAACAGGGCTTCGTCTCAACTAGACGAAGCTTCCTCAAGTGTGCGAGCCGCCGATCTAAGCTCCGATGATGTAATTTTATGAAAACTATGCTTTAGGTAAAAATTTGTTGGAGATTTGTAAAGAAAAATTACATATGAGCCAATCCTTAACCATTGGAACTTCATGGATCCTTCTTGCGAAGGTGTGGAGTTATTTTGGAGTGAATTCGAGCTTGGGTGAGCTCGGATCGAGCAATCCATGTCGGACTGGCTCCGTCAATCGTCACTCATTGGAAGAGAGGTCACAGGCCATTCATTCTGCATGATTGGAATAGGTGGTCATGATCATATCACACTAGATCATTTATTTAATCCTCCCTTTACCACAGGTTTGGTCAAGGTCATCCAATCATAGATCGAACGGCCCATGAGAAACTGTGTCTTGCTACCATCCGAGTTAGCCATGGATGTGAGTACTTAAATAGCCAATCCCACGGTGCCATGTGGAAAGCACGCTGCATTAACGCGCCACATGGCACCAACAAGATTAGGCTTAATTAAAGCTAATTAATTAGTTTTAAAAGCTAAAACTTTCATAATTCATAATAAATCATAGAAAAATCTAAAAATACCAACAAAGGCTCATTTTAAAGGTATTTCAGAGAGGAATCCATTAAAATTATCCTTAATTGATTTTGAATAATAATTTAGGCTTAATTAAAGTTTAATTAAAAAGTTAATTATCCTAATTACTCCCTATTTAATAACTAATTAACCTTAAACTTTCTGAGATTGTTTAAGGGGAAGACCTCTACCTCTCCTAATTTTCTTGGGATTTATTGGTTAGTTAATTGGAAAAATTGATTGACTAAGCTTTAATTATCTTCTTAACTTAATTAAGTGATAATTAAGTATATGAACAGTAGGTTCATTAATTAATTGGGTCATTTATCACTATTTAATAATGAGGAGACTCAGGGAAGTAGATTAGGGCTTCTATCCTAATCTTTTTCATAAATTTCCTTCACTTTTTTGAGAGATTAATTAAGGATTAATTGATTAATTAATTTCTTAATTAGTTTAAATAATGTTTAAAACACATCAGGACCTAATTAATTCTTGGGTAGATCTTTAGGTGTTCAATAACCTAAAGACATTTAAGGAAATTATGGTTAGCTCACATATGTGGGAAAACCATAGAAGTAATTAAGTTCCTTAAGCTTAATTAATTACTAATTATGAGCCAGTTGTATTAGGTCCTTTCATTTCTTAAGACCATTTCTAATTTACTTTTCAATTCATTTGCATATCACAATGGCTCATAATTATTTAGTTAATTCGCTTAAGGTAACATAGGTAAGGGTTAATTAATTTATTTAATTCATATTTTAACCTAATTAATCCATAAAATCAACCTAATTATCTCTCATTAAATTAGATTAACTTACATACAAGAGATGGGATTAGGATTAACAAACCTCTTTCTCTATTTCCTTAAATCAAATTAAACATGAAATTAAAAGTAACATTAAAAATCTTTGGTTTGCTTTGAATAATTATATTTGATATGATTGTCCTTAGGAATTAATTTTATTGAATGAAACCATGTGTTTATGTTTATTTATTCCTCTCCAATCATATTAAAAGTTGTATGTAACTTGATTCATGCATTCATCTTTTGCAAAGTTAATTAAATCTAATGGTTTTCTTTTATGTCAAGCTTGCATGTGTTGATTTAATTTAATATATGTGTGGTTATTATCATTATTAAATCAAAATATATTTTCCAAAGCTTATAAATAAATGATCACATATGCTATGAATTCTGGTTATAAATATATAGGCAATATATGTGATTATGCTTTAAGTGTATGGAGTGAAGCTTCCTTTTTTTCATTCATGTGTAGCTTTACATGCATTTGAATGTTAATAGGTATATAATCCGAACATCTTAGGAATATGAGCCATTAGTTAGCTCTATGGATGTCATTTGAATACCTCACTTTCCTGGTTAATAGCGATAAGTACTTATTTGATTTCATTTACATGTACTTCTACATTAGAATTTGAATAAGAGCATTAATCCACATGCATAAATGTTTTAATCAAATAAAAATATAATGTTTGCATGGTTTTACTTTCTTTACTTATGTATACATTCACATGTATTTGAGAAAAGCAAGTGTTTAGTCTGGACATCTTGGGAATACGTGGCTTTAGTTAGCCCATAGGAGGTCATTTGATTATCTCACTTCCCTGGTTAACAATGATATGTACTAGCTTATGTGTCTCATACATATGTGTGTGTATTTAATTATGGAATTAAAACCCCTTTCCTTTTATCAAAAATCCATGCATTCATAAGTGACTAAGTTATTGAATTACTTAATCATATGATTTGGAGCTTCTCTTTCCCATGTACTTTTGTATAAGGATTTAGATAAAGCTTTAAATTAATATGATTAAATAATTTATATTCATCACGTAAAGTGTGCCAAAATATGTTGTATGTGTAGGTATACTTAGGACTTAATCATATGTATGTTACATATGATGGAAAGGAATGGTTGAGCATTTATCATGTGGTAGTAGTTCACTCAAATTAATCTTAAGTTTCCTTTCATATTGAATAAAATCATTTAAAGTGGACCTAAACTTAGGACTAATTAAATGATTTAATAAGCCATTCACTAAAGAGAACTAAGTTAATTAGCATGCTTTAGAAAAGACTTAAGATAGGGATGAAAGATAGTAATCTTCTCTTTTTCTTCTCTTTATAACACAGTTGCTAAGTGTAGGTCAAATAAAGTAAAAGAAAATGTTAACTAAATTCTCAAATCAATTAAACCAGTTAAAATTAAATCAGTCGCTTATGATTAAACTCTCTTTCACACTTAGAAAATACAACTCTAATGCTTAGTTAGGACAAACCACATAAGCCTTAACACACATATTAAAACTAAGTCACTGCTTCTAGCTTTATATTAGGGCGGTGCATAGTATGATGTATGTTTTATTTTATGATGTAATATTTTAGACTGGATGTTAGGGTGTATATTTTGTAGACTGGATGTTAGGCTGATATTAACCTAATCATAATTTCTGCAGGGGATTATGCTTAAGGGGTGCCTAAAATAAATATAAATGCTCTCTTTGTAGGTTGCTTAAACCCCTAAGCATAATCCAAGCTAAGATAGGTGGGCTTAGTAACCCATGTGTAAGGTGATAAGCACAAATCATAAATATAACTGCTTGGGGAATGTATGAATGTTTAACTAACACTTGCAGGTGTAGTTAGATTTACTTTTTCTATTTTTAATATACTTTTTTCATTAAGAATTAGGATTAGTGCTATGGGGGATAAGGATGAGCATTGGCCATAAGGTTTAGTCCTAGGGTGACATGTGATTCCTTGAAGCCTAAAAAATCAAATGAAGAAATGAAGACATGAAGACATGAAGATTCCACATAACACTTATTCATTTGTAAATTTGAAATTATTCTTTCATATTCTGGGTTGTATAAGGGTAGAGCTCGGTTACCCACTTTTTTTTTAGGTTGTACAATAATACCTGACCACACCGGCCAATTATTCTTTTATGGTAACTATAAAATGTTTGATGTTCTGTTTAGCTTACACAATAGAAATTACATGCCTCTTTACAATTTTTTTATGATTGGTGTTTGTTGTATGACCTCTATATGATTAGGCTCTTAGGAAAAAATAAATTTTCTACCCCAACTGATAACCCATAACTCACGTAAAGTCTAGGACATAAATAAGATAATTAAAAGATTTAGCAACCCCTAAGCTGAATGTTATATATCTCACATCATGCATGCATATTATTTCACTCTTGCTGAGAGAGGGTTTCCATCCTTGCATGATAGGGAAAGGCTTGACCTTTGAGGGCCAACTTTGTGTTGGAAAACACCTCTTTCCACTGATTTATCCCATTATCAAATTTCACCATGCATTTAGGCATATGAAATCCTAAAGCCTTTGTCAAAATGAAGTGTCAAAATCAAATAAAACTTAAAAAGATTTTGCATTAGATTAAGCCATTATTCATGTCACTCATGCTCTAGTCTCTTAGGGAGTAAATTTAAGGACTTTAGTCTATTTCTAAATAAATAGTAGCATGACTATCTTGCAAATTCATAAGACTTGCCTAGATGGATTTAAAATGTATAAGGAGTTAGCTGGCTACCACTCTAGGTAGTTGTAAGCCCAAAAGTCAGGAGGCATACTATCTCTTGTGGAGGTAAATCTTATACCCATGTTCGCTTAGATTTAGGTTGTGCTTTAGCACTTACTAAATCTCCCTAGATTTAAGATCTGAGGTTGATATTTTTTTTGAGCTACAAGCATAAATCCTCACATCTTAGGCATTTTCCTAACCTTGTGTTGGTGGATACAATCCTATTAATCTAATAAAATTTAAACTCTAACAAAATGATTCTCCTCACTTTCAAAATTATAAAGTTCAATCAAAGGATAGATTGGAATGCTCACTAGGCTTTCTAGTATCATGATCATTCTCTACCTAATCCCTTTGGTTTCCAAAAATAAGTCTTCTCCTTGGTCTTTCCCACTTGATTTTCTAATATAACCAATTTATTGATAGTCTTACCCTTGAAATCTTTGGAGACAATAATTGCCTACTTTAATCGAGAATATTCCTAAGGAGCTCGCCTTCTTTAATATGTAATTAACTATGGGGTCTTACCCCCACAGGGAACTTTAGAACCTGATTTAATATAAACCCTACTTTATTCATCCATATAAAGTTGGGAAAAAATCTCTAGTATATTCGAAGACCCATCATGCCTTAGGAGTTCTTATATGGTGATTAAGTCCATTGAAGGGTGATGTCTCTTTTTTTTGAGATAGTATATCATACCTCAATGTCGTACCCGATCACTTTAATAAGTAATCCCTCAGATCTGCGTAGTGTCCCTCATATACATCTGAAAATAAACATGACTAGTTTTTCTAGCGACACCGCTGGGGATGGTTCCTTTCTCCATCTCTAGTAGAAAATTATTGTCTCCAAGCATCGATAGTGGACTTATATTTTATGTAAGTCTATGACTATCTTTCTTTCTATTGGCATTTAGCTTATTTCATCCTTAAGCAAAGATAAACAATATCCTTTAGGTTTTAAACCTTACTTTATATAGGTATTGAAACCCCTATTGGGTCCCCCAATAGGTAAAGGATAAAATTCACTAATGAAAGGAGATGACTAAAATTAGAACCTCTTTACCACTAGCTTGGTGAGACCAGGTTCATCTCATACTTTAGAAATTAAACCCTTTTGCAAAATGGAAATTTTTAAAAGCACTTTCTCAAAATTCACATAACAAAAGATTTGCACAAAATTTCATAAGAAGTTTTCAAAGAATATAAAGATAACCAAACCTCATTTAACAATACCTACAATTATTACATGAAGGTTTTTTTCAAAATCAAAATGAAACATTTTAAAATCCCATGTTCAGAAAGCACATTTTCTAAAATAATAAATTCCACTCAACATTCCCAAAGTTTGTTGAATGAAGATTCTATTTCCAAATCATGACATAAAATTGAAACTCCACTTAGCATCTTCCACATGTGCTAAAGTTGGAGTTCCCCCTTTTATTTAAAAGCAAATATCACATACAAAATGAAGACATATTTGAGATCCATTTAACATACCCAAATTTGTCAAATGAGAGTTCTCTTTCTTTTTGGAAAATCAAAATAAATTGAATTCTATTTAACATACCTACATTTGTTAAGTAGAATTCCTCTTTTCCAAAGTCTTGAAAATCAAAACACTTTTGGACTCCATTTGACATAACCAAATTTGTCAAATGAGAATCCCATTTTCAAAAATCAAAATAAATTGAACTTTATTTAACATACCTAAATTTGTTAAATAGATTTTCCTTTTTTTAAATCAAAACACATTTGAACTCCATTTGACATACCCTAATTTTTCAAATGAGAGTTCCATTTTCAAAAATCATGAAACAATTGAACTTTATTTAACATACTCACATTTGTTAAATAAGAGTTCCCCTTTTTCAAACCAAAATAAAACAAACACATGAATCACAATTGGATCTTACTTAACATACCTAAATTTGTTAACTAAGGGTCCCATTTTTCAAAACCAAACATATCAAATGCACTTGAGCCCTACTTAACATACCTAAATTTGTTGAGTAGTGGTCTCACTTTGAAATCAAATCACCAAAACATCCAACATATAAGTGAGTTCCATTTTAACATATCTAAATTTGTTAAGCATGGAGCTCAGTTCCAAAACATCAAAATAAAAACACATGCATTTAAACTCTATTTGACATACCATATTTGTCAAATAAGAGTTCTCCTCTTTCTCAAAAGAGGAATCAATTCAACACATATCAAACATAAACACATTGAACTCCATTTAATATACCAAAATTTATTAAATGAGAGTTTCCCAATTCGTATCAAATCAACATATATCAACAACACATATCAAACACATTTGGCATCTGCTTAACATACCTAAATTGTTAAGTAAAGGTCCCATTTTAAAATCAAATCAACACATATCACACACATAACAAATAATCATCACAAGCAAAGATGTTTTCACAAAATTTTCAAACATATAATCAAAACCTTTTTAGCATACCTAACTTTGCTAAGTAAAGGTTTTCCAAATCAAATTTTCAAACAAAACATATAATATATATATATATATATATATATATATATATATATATATATATCTCCAAAGTCTCTCCAAACATTTGGACCCCACTCAACATACTTAAATTTGTTTGAGTATGGCTTCCAAATAAAAAACTTATGGCAAAGTCTCTCCTCCAAACATAAAACATCTCTCCAAAATTCAATGAACCCTACTTAGCATGCCTAAATTTGTTAAGTGTGGATTCAAATTCCAAATCCAACCTAGAAGTCAATGATTGAAGAAATATATTAAAGCAAGAGTCTGACTTAGTTATGTTTCAACAAAAGTAGTGATTTCAGTGCAGTTAGTCTTCTCAGTCTTTAGTCATTGCAGTTACCATGGCTTCCAGCAAGTTTCTTTTCTCTTTCCCTTATGGTGTGGATCTGGCCTTGGATCAGGCTAATCTTACCATGATCACCACCACACATTTGATTTACTTTGGCCATAGTTTCGAGGGAGTCTGAGTTACTTGTGAGGGGGCAACCCTCACAACTATTAGCAGGGAGGAGGTGGCAAGACAGACACCACTTATCCGCTTTGACATTTTGTCCTGAAGTCCCTCATAAGAAGAAAGTCATGGTTCCCACACCTTGATCGATGGTTGCTTCTCGCACAAGTTCAGGTTCTCCCATAGTTCAAGGGCTACTACCTCCTCTTTGGTCATCCCAAAAGGGAAGGCTATCTTGGCTTCCGAGATAGTCTCCCCTACCTTTGAGATAGGTTTCAGCTCTTGTTCTACCTTCCTCACCTACACTGATCGCAAAAAAAAAATAAAAGCACAAGATCATGAGCGGCACTGTGAGATCATGTCGCCTCATCCAGGAGGGTTCCCTTGTGAAACCTCTTCACTCTGAGTAGAGTTTCACCCCTCTCAGCCTTAGATGGAGAGGAGGGCTATAAGAGGATTGCTGCATCACCTCCACCACTAGCACAATTTGAGGTACTGGCTAGGGAGCTAAGGAAGCCCTACACTGGCCTTAGGACAGTTCTTCTCCATGTTGGAAGAGCCTACGGGCATTTGGAGTCTGATGCATTATTTGATTTTAGGTCCATGATCCTTAGGAGCATTATGGGTCAAATATATAGGGAGAGAGCCACAGGCTGAGTATTAGCTCTCAAGAGAGAGATGGAAATATGCTATGGCCTCATTGATGGACTTCTTTTCCATCCCCAAGGCCGATCATTCAGATAATATTATTCTTACTAGCATAGTTCAATGCAGGAGGAGATCTCTAGCTGAGGGGTAGTCAATGTCTTTACTATCACACCACTCCACTCACTGTCCACCATCACCTGTCCAGCTTACTACATCTACCACCCCTGTTAAACTTCAGAAGCCCCCATCTGGGGAAAGACCATCCCCATTGGTGATCCGGCTATGGCCTAAGGATCTTGCTCCATCCATTCCACATGTTGAGGTGAGATTGAGCTCCCCTACTTGACCTTCTACCTCAATTATGTCTAGGAAGGAGTGGCAACCCAAAAGTGTCATGGTCGCACCACCTCCACTGCATGGGAGAGAGAGCACAGACATAGTCCCCATGATAGTTGATCCTCACAGTGAGGGAGTCCTATCAAGGGCGATTCGACATAAGATGAGCATAGTCCTACCATCCACTGGTTCGTTTCTAGCTGTGCATAGTAGATTGATCACTATATGACAACATGAAAAACTAATTTTCCAAGAAGAAATAACTTATATGGAATGACCATTCAAGTTAGGAGGATGGTGTAGTCATCTTTGATTCTGATGAAGATGACATGTTGGACGACACAACCAAGGTCCACATGGTTGACACACGAGGGTCCTTACAATGGGATTAACATAGCCAGGAAGGTGACACTTCTCACTCGACTTAGCGCCTCCTCCACCAGCTCAAGTAGAAGGATGATCATATAAATTTGATGGAGAAGAAGGTAGAGGAGTTGATGGCAACAGTCATAGCATTGTAGAACTCAGCACTAGCCTCACAGCCTTCTCCTATGGTAGCCAATCAGCCAGAGTTGGTACATACTTTAGACCGTCCTAAGTGCACTCCCATAGATGATGATGCTAGTAGCTCGCATAGGAAGGTCACAAATTGCACTTCCATGCATGAGAAGCACATTAAGCATATGGTGGAATAATAGGTGAGGGAAGCGATGGTGCAACCCAGGGGGAGCTCATCCATTCCAAAGGGTAGACCATACCCAGAGGACTTCGATGTAATTCAATACCCCAAGTTTCTACCACCTTCCTTCAAGATCTTTGATAAAATAACCCACAATATACATATTTTAGGGCATGCAATCGATGTAGCTAACACCTATTGACTTTTGTTAAATAAGGGGTTGCATGACATGATAACCCAATAGTTCAGTGAGAACTTTTACTAAGTTAAAGCACCTCTTCATCAAGAGGTTTGCTAGAGCTCATGAAAGAGTGACTGTATGTGACCTCATTGTAGTGAAGCAAAATCCCAATAAGTCTCTTGTTGATTATATTCTCAGGTGGCACAACCTGAGCATGAAATACAAGCCACAGCTATCCAAACAACATGCTATTGAGATTCTTCTTAAGAATATCCATGGCCCGATCACCTTCATGCTTAAGAGTCTTACCATCAAAAAATTTTAAAAACTAATCAACAATGTGGCTAGCCTACAAGAGGAAGCAAAAAAGATGTCCTTTCCTAACCAATCATCTCGGCTCAAGCCGCAGAAGGTGTTCAAGAAGAAACCAGGGACAGTCGTGTCAATGGATAGAGGGAAGCATCCAACCAGAGTCCAACATGAGAGAACTCAAGCTTAGCAACCCCCTTTTCCACCTCCTCTGTCGCAACCTTGGCCATCATACTAGCCGCCACCACAGTCATTTCCACCACCTTAGCAGCCTACCAAGCTTCGACACCCATATCCACCGCCAGGTTGCTATTACCCACCTACTCTTATCGATAGATTGAATAATTCATATTCATTCAAGAGAGAGATAATTAGGAAATTCTTTAAGAATCTATTAAAGAAACCTGACTTTCAATTACCAGAGCCTAAGAGGCAAGAGTAAGCGGTTAAGAGTAATGATCCTAACTATTACCTATACCTTCATTTGATTAGCCATGTCTTAGAGGATTGTATTACTTTTTGGACGCTTGAGAAGCTACAAGTGTGTTGTAGTTATCCCTAAAGAATATTTATTAGAACAACCATCCTTAGTAGAAGAGTTGATGACAATGGTCCTAGCTTCTGCACTCCCAGCCTCACAACCTCCTATCATGACAGAGTTAGTACATAGCTTAGACCGTCCTAGGTGCACTCCTGCAGATGATGATGTTGTTAAATTGCATAGGAAGGTCATAGATAGCACCTCCATGCATGAGAAGGACATTAATCATATGGTGGAACAGCAGGTGAGGGAAGCGATTGCGCAAGCCAGGTGGAGCTCATCCATTCCAAAGGGTAGACCATACCCAGAGGAATTCGATGTAGTTTAATACCATAAGGGTTTTGTGCCACCTTCCTTCAATATCTTTGATGGAAGTGAGAACCCACGGTACCATATTGCACATTTTAGATCAATTGCAACACCACAAGAGCGATGCACTGTTTAGACTTTGAAGCATCTGGGTTGCATTTGATTGAGTAAAATACTGTAGTTCGATGAAGACTTTTGCTGAGTTGGAGCACCTCTTCATTAAGAGGTTTGTTGGAGCTCAGTAAAGATTGATTATAGGCAACCTCATTGTAGCGAAGAAAAACTTTAATGAGTCCATCATTGATTATATTCTCAGGTGGCCAACTTGAGCATGAAATATGAGCCATAGCTATCCTAATAGTATGCCATTGAGATTATTCTTAAGAATATCCATGGCCCGGTCACCATCATGATTAAGGGATTTACCATCAAAATATTTGAGAAATTAATCAACAAGGCATCTAGCCTACAAGAGGAAGCCAAATAGTTTCCCTTTCCCAACCAATCATCTCGGCCTGAGCCGCATAAGGTGTTTGAGAAGAAGCCGTGATAGTTGGGTGGAGAGAGAAGCCCCGAGTCCAATATAAGAGACCCTGAGCTCAACAGCCTCCTTTATGGCCTCCTCTGCCACCACCTCGGCCAACATACTAGCCGCCAAAGCTGCCACAATGGCCATTTCCTCCACCTTAGTAGCCTACCCAACAGCGGTACTCATATCCACCACTAGGCAGCTATTACCCACCCACTCTTGTTGATATATTGAATAAGCCATATTCATTCAAGAGGGAGGTAGTTAGAAAAGTATTTAATAATCTTTTAAAGAAACTTAACTTTCAATTACCAAAGCTCAAGAGGCAGGAGGAAGTGGGCAAGAGTAATGATCCTAACTATTACCCCTACCACCGCATGATTAACCATGTCTTAGAGGATTGTATTACTTTTAAGGACTGGCATGAGCATAGCTACAAGTAAAGCACTATAGTTATCCCCAAAGAATACTTATTAGAATAACCATCCTAGGTAGAGGAGTTGATGGCAGCGGTCCTAGCATTGCAGAACTCAGCCCCAATCTCACAGCCTTCTCCTATGGTAGCCGACCGGCCATAGCTGGTACATAACTTAAACCATCCTAGGTGCACTCCCATAGATGATAATGCTGGTAGCTTGCATAAGAAGGTCACGGATAGCACCTCCATGCATGAGAAAGTCATTAAGCATATGGGGGAATAGTATATAAGGGAAGCGATGGCGCAAGCCAGGGGGAGCTCATCCATTCCAAAGGGTAGGCCATACCTAGAGGAATTTGATGCAATTTAATACCCAAGGGTTTTGTGCCACCTTCCTTCAAGATCTTTGATGCGAGCCCACAAGAGCATTTGCACATTTTATAACCATTGCAACACTGTGCAACGCACTCCTATTTAGACTTTTTGTCAACAGCTTAGCAGGGATTGCATTTGATTAGTACATCAAACTACCCAATAGTTCGGTAAGGACTTTTGCTGAGTTGGAGCACCTCTTCATCAAGAGGTTTGCTGGCACTCAGCAAAGAGTGACTGTAGGCAACCATGCTATAGTGAAGCAAAATCCCAATGAGTCTCTTGTTGATTATATTCTCAGGTGGCAGAACTTGAGCATGGAATTTGAGCCACAGCTATTCGAATAACATGACATTGAGATTCTTCTTAAGAATATCCATGGCACGGTCACCTTCATGCTTAAAAGATTTACCATCAAAACATTTGAGAAACTAATCAACAAGGTGGCTAGCCTATAAGAGGAAGCCAAACAGTTGCCCTTCCTAACCAATCATCTCGACCCAAGCCACAAAAGGTGTTCGAGAAGAAGCTAGAGATAATTATGTCAGTGGATAGAGGGAAGTAGCCAACTAGAGTCCAGTATGAGAGACCCTGAGCTCAGCAACCTCCTTTAACACCTCCTCTATCACCACTTCGACCGTCATACTAGCCACCACGATGGCTATTTCCACAACCTCAGTAGCCTACCCAGTAGTGGTACTCATATCCACCATTAGGTAGCTATTACCCACCTACTCTTGTCGATAGATTGAATAAGCCATATTCATTCAAGAGGGAGGTAGTTAGGAAAATCTTTAAGAATCTCTTAAAGAAACCTGACTATCAGTTACCAAGCCCAAAAGGCCGGAGAAAGTGGGTAAGAGTAATGAACCTAACTATTGCCCCTACCATCACATGATTAACCATGTCTTAGAGGATTATATTACTTTTAAGAATTGGCTTGAGCATAGCTACAAGTCAGGCCCTGTAGTTATCCCAAAAAATACTTATTAGAATAACCATCTAGTTCTATTAGGATAATTCTTGGGGATACTTGTGATCCTCTTAAGACAAAAGAAGGTTGGAATATTGCTTTATCTCAAACCTCTAAAAAAGTTGTTTCTAATATCAAGAAACTCTCATTACAAGTACCTGAGGTAGCTCAAACCTCCAACATCAAGGAAAGTTTGCAAGTTGCCAAAGATAACTTGAAGAATGCGATAGCCCAGCAGCAGCTCACCATACTTGCCCGGGATAGTCCAGTAGCGCAACCACCATCTGAGTCCAACACTCCATCCACCATTGTAGCTACTTCTTCCTTTACTAGCTTCTCTTCTGCCAGCAGAAGCGTTGCATCAGTAGACAAGGGCATTAAATCCCTTATCCTGCTTACTTTATTTGATTTCTATCATGTACCACCACCCAAAAGGAAATTAATGAAGAAAGTAGATTTTACTTACATCTTGTCCACTTTTGATACTCTTGATTTTATTCCTGTTGAAAACTCTCAAAGTCTAGAAAGTAATAATAGCTCTAATTTTAATCCCCTCTCTTCTAACTCAAAATTAAAATTTCCTTTTCTAAATCAATCTAGTTCACCTCGTGAGATTGATTTGGAGTCAATTGACTCTAAGGATCCCATAGGAGAAGTTGTAGGTATACCTGATGAGAAGGTAGAACCTTCCATAAGTTCATCATTCCATGAAGTCAATGAAGTTAACCTGCATAGTGGCAAAGTTCTACCTCTTAAGGCAGCACCTCAGGATAAGGGTAAACAAGCTATTGGTTCCAGTAAGTAGATAGCCCCTCCCCAAGATGCTCTCCCTATGGATATGCTTATGGAGGACCAAGTTAGAGTTGATTATAACATCCTAGCGCATCATAGAAAGTTACAAGCTAAGTTAAGCATATATGATGCCCATATCATATCCAAAGAGATGAGGAAATCTCTAATCAAGGCCCTACTTGATCCAAAGATATGTCTAACTCAACTGACAGCTACTGAAGAGGAGGCACGCCACTTGAAGGACATCTTAGGAGTTACATTCAGTGATGAAGACCTACTTCTAGGGATGAGCGAGCACAAACTCCCTCTTTACATTATAGTAGTTATTGGAAGATACAGGCTATCAAGAGTTCTGGTTGATCAGGGTGCATCAGTCAATATTATGAGTCTAAGAACCCTTGCCCACTTGAGAATTGAAATCTCCAAACTCTAAAAGAAAAGGATGATGTAGAGAGGATTTAATTAATAAGGCGAGAGGGCCTTAGGCTCCATAGTGTTGCCATTGGAGATAGATGATTGGAAAATTGAAGTAAGTTTCACATCATAGACTCAGATACATCTTTTAATGCTTTGCTTAGGAGACCATGGATACATGAAAACAACACAATTCCATCCTCTCTACATCAGTGCATGAAGTTCATGAGAGGTGGGATTAAGTACTGCGGCAAAAGAGATCTCAAACCATTCATAGTTCATGAGGTCAGGATATATGAGGATGCAGCCTATTTCCTCCTATAAAACCAATAAGTCCATTCTCATAAAGATCCCCATGAGGGACAAAAAGAAAGAAAAGAAAAAGAAAAGAAAAAAAAAGAAAAAAAAAAAAGAAAAAGAAAATAAAAGGGAGTGAGACATGGACTCAGGGGAAGATATAAAGCATGATATTAGATTTCACCCACAGTTTATTACTCCATTCAAACATATGGGTAGGATGACCCGACCTCCACCAAATAGAGGAAGAGTACAGTTCAGAGGTAGACCCTGAGGTGGAAAGCCTCCATATTGGCCACCCAATAGAAGGTGTGTCCCAACCACCAGGAGTACACATGCTTTCCACATAGACATAGAATCTAGTTCATAGGATGAGTCTCATGTGGTTAGCACTCCAGCCAGCTCTTCTCAGTAGCAAATCCCTTTTGAGGTAACACTTCAGTAGAATAATGATGAAGATCAACCATAACGCAAAGCATAAATGTATCCAAGTCTATATGTGAAAAGTCAGGCATTAGTTGGGAACCTTAGCTCTAACCCTACTTTTCTCATAAAAAGTTGAGGGTTATAGTTAAGGAAGTCTAAGTTCACCAGGGAGCATCATCCTCAAGTCAAGAAGTTAATGTAGAACTTGAGGATGATTTATATAAAGATTTAATAGAATTTCCTTTTGATTGGTACTCGCCATGCGTTTTAAACTTAGCAAAGTAAGCGTTAATCCCACATACTTGGTCAAAGCACAGGTCAAACTATTTTGATACAATATGAAAAAATGAATGTGAAAGCTCTCAATCAAGACCAAAACTAGGATTCAGTATCGTGGGTCCAGTCGATGATGACAATTACTTCTTAGTCATCACCAATCATTTGGAATCTAATAAGTTCTTTTCAAATCATGTTAACTCATATGAGGAGGTGTGTTTAGAAACTTCAAATGCTCTAGATGACTTTGAAGTCAAAGATACATCACCAGAGTTCGAAGAAGAGATTAGATCAACCATCGACGAGCTCAAAAAAATTAACTAAGTAACTGAAGACAATCCACGCTTGATAAAGATCAATTCTTAATTGAATAATATTAAAACCAATGACTTAGTTAGGCTATTGACTGGGTTTAAGGACTTCTTCGCATGGAGTTATTAAGAGATGCCCAATTTATCTCCCGATGTAGTAATCCACAAATTAGAAATAGAGCCTAGTGTGAACCCTATCAAGCAAGCTCATAGATGCATGCAATTAGACATGAACAACAGTTCATTTTTGAAGTTAAGAAATTGATGAATGTTGGCTTTATCAGAGAAGAAAAATATCCTACCTCGTTGGCTAGTGTCATCCCAGTTAAAAAGAAGAATGGTCAAATTCGCATATGCGTCAATTTTAGGGATCTAAATAAGGCGTGTCCAAATGATGAATTTCCACTACCAATACCAGAACTGATGGTGGGAATTGCCTCATCTCATGTAGTCTTCTCTTTGATGGATGTCTTATCTGAATATAACCAAATAAAGATGGCCCCTGAAGATGAAAGAAACACTACTTTTTGAACCCTAATCGAAATCTTTTGATATAGGGTCATGCCTTTCGACCTTAAAAATGTCAGTGCTACCTGCTAATGGACCATGACTCAAATCTTTGACGAAATCATTCATCATCAAGTTGAATGTTATATCAACGATCTCGTAGTCAAAAGTAAAGAAAAGGAAGACCAACTCTTTGACCTTAGAGTAGTTTACTAACGGCTAAGATAATTTAACCTCAAAATAAATTGCTTGAAGTGTGTATTCATAGTAGCTTCAGGAAAATTCCTTGGGTTTATTATTCGACACTGGAGAAATAAAATTGATCCAAAGAAGATCAAGGCTATATTAGAAATGCCACCGTCTAAAAGTTTAACTCAACTCAGATCATTCCATGGGCAGTTGGCATATCTAAGATGCTTTATATCCAACCTATCATGAAGATGCCAGCCATTCTCAGCACTTATCAAAAAAGATGCAAAGTTTAAGTGGGATGACAAGTGTTAGCATGTCTTCAAAGATATTAAGCATTACCTGATGATGCCGCCAGTTCTAACTGCCCCTACCCTGGGCAAGCCATTAATTCTCTACACTGTTGCATTAGATGACTCTCTTGGCACTTTGTTGGCCCAAACCAATGATGAAGGAAAAGAAAATGATCTATACTACCTCAACTGTCGCCTAATCCCTACTGAGGCAAACTATCCACCCATTGAAAAGCATTGCTTAGCTTTAATCTTTGCATCCCAAAGCTACGACATCACATGCTTTCTCATAAGGTGAACTTGATCTCTAGGATCAACCCACTGCAATATCTCTTAACATAGCCAATGCTATCTGAATGGTTGGCACATTGGTCCATGATTTTGTCACAATTTGACATTACTTTCATACCCCTCCATGCGGTGAAAGGATGAGCACTAGCAGATTTTTTAGCAGCACACCCACTTCCTACTGATTCTCCACTTAGTGATGACCTCCTCGATGAATAATTCATGAACTTAGGGGACATTAGCATTCACCACTAAGAGATGTATTTTGATGGTGTAGCTTCTTCTCAAAGAGGAGAGGAACCATGATCTACTATCCCATGAAAGACAGGGGTAGAAATAGTTCTCCTAACTCTGGACCGCGATATGATGAGATTCTCATATCATCTGTCCAATCCATGCACCATCATTAAAGTTGAATATGAGGCTCTAATTGTCGGTCTGGAGTTAGTCATTACTTCAAGCATCCAAAACATCAACATCTTCAGGGATTTTTAGTTAGTTTTAATCCAAATCGTTGGGTCTTATAAAGTTCTAAAGCATAAACTCCATCACTATCACAAGTACACTATGGAGTTGTTGGCCTAAATCAAAGAGGTTACCATTTACAAGATTCCTCAAGAAGAAAATGTCATAGAAAATGCTTAAGCCAAACTTGCTAAGGAGTTGGCATGTCTAGAAGATGAGTTCATACCTATAAGGGTCTAAAATAGACAAGTCTTATCCTTTATTGATGATGAACTCATCGAGAGACTCTCTCTTGAAGGGGAGGTTATCATTGCTAAAAAGGATGATGAGTCAGATTGGAGGCAACCATTCATGAATTATCTAAATATAAGCAAACTATCTCAAGAGAAGTCGCAAGTCCATCAGATGAGGCAAAGCACTTTATTATGCTCTCATGGATGACACCTTGTATCAATGGTCCTTCGATCATATGTGGTTACGTTATTTGGACAAACATGAAGCCCATTAGATCATGATCAAGGTACAGTCAGGTTTATATCGAGCGCATCAATCTGATCTGAAGATGAAAGCCAAGATCAAAAGACTAGGATACTACTGGCCTTCGATGATCACATATTGTATGGATGTAACTAGGTGATGCCACCAATGTAAGGTGCACGGTGTGGTCCTACACCAACCACCCAATATTCTACACCTTACATTAGTCTCATGGCCATTTGAGTGTTGGGGTACTGACATAGTGGGTCCAATTGATTCTCCTTCTTCTAAGGGTCATCATTCTCCTATTGCTACACTACTTTTCCAAGTAAGCAGTGATCCCACTTAAAGGTCATACTCAAAGATGTGCTCCAATTTTTTAGAAACCATATCTTATATAGGTTTGGGGTGCCTCGATGAATTATATTCGATAATGGTACTGCATTCTAGAGCATCAAAATTAACAGCTTTGCCTGAAGACACATCATAGATTGGAGATATTCTACCATCTACTACCTTAGGGAAAATGGCTTAGAAGAAGCTTTCAACAAAACTCTCATCCATATATTAAATAAGACACTTGACGATAACAAGTGGAAGTGGCATGAGCAGTTAGTTGAAGCCTTGTGGGCTTACCGTACCATATATAGAACTCCAACTCAATCTACCCCTTTCTCCTTAGTGTATGGGTCCAAAGCCATTCTACCTTTAGAAGTCCACCTCTCATCACTATAGATAGATGTGAATAGGAAGATCACAATGGAGTAGAATGTAAAGATCACAACAACTTGGTCCATCCTAGAGCTTTTCAAGTAAGAGAGCTTATTTTAGTTCTAAGGAGACCAATTATTGCCCGTTGCAAGATGGGAGGCAAGTTTGAACCCACTTAAGAAGGCCCTTTTGCCATAGAGAAGGCCGACCTAGGTGGATCTTATCAGCACATAAATCATAAGGGAGAGCGCCTGATACTTCCAATCAACAGGCTCTACCTAAAGAAATATTATTTATAAATATTGTTTGAAAGCAATTATCAATGAAAATTCCATCTCAAATCTCATCTCTTCATATTTGAAAACATCTTCGCTTGCGAATCTGCCATGATGTGTTTAGGGTAGGTGTAAGAAACCCCAGCAGCATTCTATCTTTATCTACACAACACAAACATAAACTATATACAATCACATATAAAATAAACACATATCTTTTGTCTTAGGCTACTTCAAGTTGGGATAAAGCCCACAACAGCACTCACTTAGTAGTTGCTCTGGGTCAGGTTGACATGCTACCCTAGTAGTGTGTCACCATAGTGGTTCCTTATTTAAGAGGATGTAAGTCTGCTACGCTTTCTTCCTGACTTGATGATTGCACACCAACAAGCTCCTTGTTAGTTTGGTAGGCCTTACCGCACGCTCTAGTTACCTCATGTCATTTAAGATATAAGTGTTGTTATGCTTTCTTCTAATTGCTATCATACAGACGGGTATATATTTGAGTCTAGATAAGTCCTCCAGTGGCTCCTTTCCTCTTAACTACTTCAAGTCTGGGTCTAGTCCTCCCATGGAACTCCCCACTTAGTAGTCACCCTAGGTCTGATAATATCTGTCTCATCAAGGATAAACTATCCTGGTGATCATTTTCATCTAGGAAGATGTAAATCTACACACCTTCTTCTTATATTGATCATCACACCATGCACCTTGGTTATAGTTATGATATTTTGACCCACCTAGTGGATATACCACTCATGTTAGATGTAATTCTATGTTCACCACCCCAGGCTTTCTATAGATCACTATGCACTTTTATGTGGAACTTATTATTTCAAAGTTTTGAATACATTCCCCTTTCTAGATCCACCTGGTTGGAGAGTCCATCTTATGGATATGCATATTCTCCCTTGGTCCAATAAGTCTGAGATAAGATAATCGATATAACCCCTTCTTAGTATGGTCCTCACACACCAAATGTGGTCTAAGCAAACATATAAATAAACAAAAATATATATATTCACTTATGGATTAGAGGACACCTGGTATTTTCCAAGTACATCCTATCTTTAGGCATATGAAAACTCTCTATAGAATCAGACTACTCTTAAATTGAGATAAGTCCCCAAAAGACTTCAGAGTCACCCTTTGTGGTGACTTATTGTGCCACTGACAAGTCACCCTGACTCCCGTCCTTACTTTGAAGATGTAAGCCTACTACACATTCTTTCCAGGATGACCGTTGCACACTGATGTGTAGTCCTAGGTCGGGTTCGATTTATTATGTTACCAACAAGTCACACTAGTGGCTATTCCTTGCTTTCAAAGATGTAAGTCTACACACTTTATTCCTAGCTCAATCATTGCACACCGAAAGGAAATCTTTAGGTTGGTTAGTCTTACCTTGTGGTTGGTAGACTACCGCTTTGGACTTATACCCAAGGTCAAGGCCCTATGATGCTCTTCTGGGTCCATCGCAATCGACAGTTCCATAATTTAAATCAACCTTATCCCCAGTGGATCCGAGCTCATGTCTCCAATAGATATGCCCTCAACCTTAAATCAAATTAAACCCCAAATCACATCCTCTCCCAGTGGAGCCCCAAATCAAACAAAAAATTCAACTAATCAAATTCTCATCCCCAGTAGATGCCTACCAAGCAATCCAACCAACTCCTATCCCTAGTGGATATATTAGTGAAATCAAAACCATATAACTCAAACCTGCTTCTCTAGTAGAAGGTTCATACACCCATCCTCGATGGATTATAGATTCTAATCCTCGGTGGATCTTTCCACAAATCATGTGATCAAATTCAAACCCTCATACCCAACAGATAACTAAGCCTCCCTAGTGGAAGGTTCATACCCAATCCTGCATCCTTCTTTCCTCTTATGACCTCATGTCTAGCATTGCATTGCACCAAGATGATTATGTCTACATCTCGTGCTTGTAGATCATTTTCATTACGGCTTGCAATCCTTCAGACGTTGTTGATTGTCTTGGTCAATGCCAATACATGTGGTGTGCATTGTCAGTTACACCGCACATATTGGGGATCCTTTTGTTGACCTCACTTTTAGAGTGAGTTCTCAACCTCCTCATCATAAATCTAGGACTCTTATAGATACTAAGAGCTCCTTAGTCTTAAGACACTTCTAGTGATTTGAATACTTAACCAAGCCCAAAGACTTAAAATTTTATAGATGTTATGCCTAGATTTAGGGAGACCTGCCCATCCTGTGGACAAAACCCAACCTATGTTCACCTTCTCAAACCAAACCTCAAATTTAACTCAAATACCAAATCCAAATCCAAATTCCAAATCAAATGATTGAAACTCGTGATGAAATCCAAAATTAAAATACTGCCTAAGCCCTATGATTTTATCATGTGGACTTAGCCCTTAACTAATTTAAATCAATGCAAATTCAATTGATTTTCTCTAAAATCAATTCAATCCCTCAGTCATTTACCAAATTCAAGCCCAAACTCAATTCCAAATGATTCAAATCCAAAATCAAATTTAAATTCCTAAACCCTCCTCAAGCCTTATGATTGAATTCCACAAGCTTAGACAATTTTTTCTCCAAATCACTCCAAACTCAAGTGATTTTATCATAAGTCATTTATATCTCCATTTATATTCACAAATATAAATGAAGTATACATTCAAATAGCAAAAAACCAAATCAAACTAAACCCAAATACAATTAAATCTCAAGCTAAGCCATATGGACCTAACTCCATAAACATAGCCAAATCCCATTCAAATCAACCCAAACTCAATTAATTTTCTTATAAATTAATTATTCCATCAATTATCTTCCTAAATTAATTTCCTTCCAAGCCCTTTTGACCTACCTCCATGAGCTTAGTCAAATTTTCTTTCAAATCACTCTAAACTCAAGTGATTTTCTCGTGAGTCATTTATAACTTCATTTATATTCACAAATATAAAAGAAATATAAATTCAAATAGCCAAAACTAAATCTAAATCATCAGAACCCAATTTAGAACCATTTAATCCAATTCCTTGGACTTATCTAAATCAAGCCAAAATTAATGGATTCTCTCTTGAACCAATCATTCCTTCAATCATCCATCCAAATATAAATGACACCTACAATCATCAAGCCAATTTGAAATCAAACCAAGTCAAGCCTAACTTAGCCCTTTTGACTTGGAAATTCCAAATGAACCAAAACCCACCATAGCCCAAATTGATTATAGTTAGATTTATATTTCAATTCTATGCTCATATATAAATCCAACTAAACCTTAACCAAGCCAATTGACCCATTTAGATCCACTTGACCTAAAGTGACCTAAAGAACCCATTTGAACCAAGTTCTAATCTAACCCAAATTGGATTGAACCAAGCCCATCCAAACCCCATACCATAATCATTGATCACCCTAAGATGATCAATTACATTGAATTGGGTCAAACTAAGTCAACTGAATCATTTGACCAAATCAACATTTAGCCCATATGAAACCTAAATTAGCCAAAACTCATCCTTCACCAAATCCATTAAATCTATTGATTCACACCAACTCATGATCAATGATTGAACATGACTTGACCATCAATTGAGCCCAACCAAACCCAATTGGTCATTTGACCCAAGTTAACCCAAATTGACCTAAAAGGCCAAAATAGGTCAAATCATGATCCAACACAAATTAATTGTTACCAATGGCTCATGTTCATTCCAAATTGATTAGTGAACTTAAACAACCCATAATTGAACCTAAGTTGGCCAATTCAGCCCAATTGACAAACTTAGCCCAAATTGACCTAAAGAGTCAAATTGGCCAAAATAAAATCAAATCTAGATTGATTTAAACCAAAGCCTACAATAATTTTAATTTAACCAATTGAATTTGAACCAACACCCAACCCAAGCCAATTTGGCCAATTTGATCAAATTGGTCAATTTGACCCATTTGACCTATTTTAATCCACTTGAACAAAAAAACTTGAACAAAAATTGATTGAAACCACTTGAATGTATACTTAGGCCAAATTCAATTTTTGAATGTATACTTAGGCCAACAGTCTTAGCTCTGATGAGGTAATTTCATGAAAATTGAACTTTAGGCAAAAATGTGTTGGAGCTTTATGAAGAAAATTTGCATATGAGATAATCCTAGCCGTTGGATCTTCGTGGATCCTTCGCGTGAAGGTGTGGGGTTATTTTGGAGTGAATTCAAGCTCGGGTGAGCTCGAATTGATTGATCCATAGACAAATGCCATTCATCGCCACAAAGAGAGAGATCACGCCATCTCTGCATGATTGGAATGGACGGCCATGATCAGATCATGCTAGATCATCTGTTTAATCCTCCCTTTATCTCAGGTTTGATCATGACTATCTGATCTTAGATCGGATGGCCGACGAGAAATCACATCTCACCGCCATCCGAGTCAGCCATGGATGTGACTACTTAAATAACCAATCCCATGGCACCACGTGGAAAATGCGTCACATCAGCAAGCCATGTGGAGCTGATGGGATTATACTTAATTAAGGCTAATTAATTAGTTTTTAAGGCTAAAACTTTCATAATTTATAACAAATCATAGAAAAATCAAAAAATACATACAAAGGCTCATTTTAAAGGTACTTTAGAGAGGAATCCATTAAAATTATCCTTAATTGATTTTGAATAGTAATTTAGGCTTAATTAAGATTTAATTACAAAGTTATATACCCTAATTACTCCATAACTAATTAACTAATTAACCTCAAACTTCTTAAGATTGTTTAAGGGGATGACCTCCGCCTCCCCTATTTTTCTTGGGATTTCTTAGTCAGTTAATTGAGAAAATTGATTGATTAAGCCCTAATTACCTTCTTAACTTAATTCAGTGATAATTAAGTATATGAAAAATAGCTTCATTAATTAATTGGGTCATTTATCACTGGATAACAGTAAGGAGACTTAGGGAAGTGGATTAGGGCTTCTCTCCTAATCTTTTCCCTAAATTTCAATCACTTTTTCAAGAGAGATTGATTAATTGATTAATTAATTACTTAACTAATTTAATTAATGTTTAGAACACATCAGGATCTAATTAATTCATGGGTAGATCTTTAGGTGTTCAATAACCTAAACACATTTAAGGAAATTATGGTTAGCTCACATGTGTGAGAAAACCATAAATAAGTTATTAAATTAATTAGTCATATGATTTGGAGCTCTCTCTTTCCCATGTACTTTTGTATAAGGATTTGGATAGAGCTTTAAATTAATATGATTAAATAATTTACATTCATCATGTAAAGTGTGCCAAAATATGTTGTATGTGTAGGTATACTTAGGACTTAATCATATGCATGTTACATATAATGGAAAGGAATGGTTGAACATTTGTCATGTGGTAGTAGTTCAATCAAATTAATCTTAAGATGCCTTTCATATTGAATAGAGTCATTTAAAGTGGACCTAAACTTAGGACTAATTAAATCATTTAATAAGCCTTTCACTAAAGAGAACTAAGTTAATTAATGCCTTAAAATGGACTTAAGATAGGGATGAAAGAGTG
Organism: Cymbidium sinense; assembly: GCA_021442155.1. NCBI lineage: Eukaryota > Viridiplantae > Streptophyta > Magnoliopsida > Asparagales > Orchidaceae > Cymbidium > Cymbidium sinense. The sequence continues at coordinate 195,508,290 of CM038217.1, forward strand.
TAATCTTCTCATTTTCTTCTTCTTATAATCCTTAGTTGTTGAGTGTAGGTCAAATGAAACAAAAGAAAATGCTAAGTAAAATTCCCAAATCAATTCAACCACTTAAAGTGAAATCAACCGCTTATGATTAAACTCTCTTTCACACTTAGAAAATACAACTCTAATTCTTAGTTAGAACATACCGCACAAGCCTTAACACACATATTAGGATTAAGTCACCACTTCTAGCTTTATGTTAGGGCAGTGCATGGTATGATGTATATTTTATTTTGTGATGTAATATTTTATACTGAATGTTAGGGTGTATGTTTCAGACTATATGTTAAATATTATCCTAATCATTTTTTCATAATTATGCTTAAGTGCTTAAAATAAATATAAATCTTTTTTTCTTAAACCCCTAAGCATAATCCAAGCTAAGATAAGTGGGCTTGGTAACCCATGTGCAAGGTGCTAAGCCTAAATTATAAACATAACTGCTTGGGGAATGTATGTTTGCTTAGCTAATATTTGTAGGTATAGTTAGATTTACTTTTCCTATTTTAATATAATTTTGCATTAAGAATTAAGATTACTGCTATGAAGAATGAGCATTGGCCAGGAGGTTTAGTCCCGGGATGCCATGTGATACCTTGAAGCCTACCAAATCAAATGAAGAAGTGAATACATGAAGACATGAAGAGTTGAAGATCCCCTATAACACTTATCCATTTATAAATTTAAAATTATTCTTTCATATTTAAGGTTGTATAAGGGTAGAGCTCGACTACCACTTTGTCTTTTTGGGTTGTACGATGATACCCTACCGCACTAGCCTTTTGCGGTAGCTATAAAATATTTGATGTTATATTTAGCTTGTGCAATAGAAATTTTTGGTGTTTATTTTGATTGTTGTGTACACCATGAAGATCTGAGGGTGTACTTATTGAGGTGATCAGGTATGACATCAAGGAATAGTGCACTATCTCAAAAGATAGAAATCACTACCCTACAATGGACCTAATCACCTAATAAGGACTCCTAAAGCATGATGGGTCTTCGAATATACCAGAGATTTTTCCCCTACTTTACATGGATGAAGAAAGGAGAGTTTATTTAAACAGGGTTCTAAGGTTTCCTTTGGGAGCAAGCCCCCATAGTTAATTACATCCTAAAGAAGGTGAGTTCCTTAGGAATACTCTCGATTTAAAAAGGTAATTACTGTCTCCAAAGATTTCAGAGATAGGACTATCAATAAATTGGTTGTGTTTAGAAAATCAAGTGGGATAGATCAAAAGGGGGGATTCATTATCGAAGCCAAAGGAGGTGAGTTGGGAATGCTCATGATACTAGGAAACCTAGTGAGCATTCTAAACTATCCTATGGTTGGGCTTTATGTTTTTGAAATTAAGGAGAATTATTTGTTTGAGTTAAAATTTAATTATAAAGCTTGGACCTATAATCCCACAATATAAGATTGTGAAAATGCTTAAGATGTGAGGATTTATTCTTGTAGCCTAAAGAAAAACATCATCCTTAGATCCTAAATCTAGGGAGCTTTAGCAAGGGCCAAAGCACACCCTAAATCTAAGGCAAAAATGGGTATATTATTTGCCTCCATAATAGAGGGTAAACCACCCAACTGCTGGACTTATAATCACCTAGAGTGGTAGCCAACTAACTCCTCCTACATTTTAAAACCATGTGGTCAATTCATATGTTTTACAAGAAGGTTAAGATGTTATTATTTAGAAAGAAACTAAAGTCCTTAAACCCATTTTCTAAGAGACTAGAGCATGAGTGGTATGAATAATGCTTAGTCTTATGCAAATTTTATCAAATTTTATTTGATTTTGACTCTTTATTCTGACACAGGCCATGCATGTTGAAATAAGTTATGATCCAAATAAAGAAAGAAGAGGGTGAAGCTCCATCAGTAGAAGCTTCTCTCATAGGTCAAGTATTTCCCATATGTGCAAGAATGGGGGCCTTCATTTTACAAGAGTGGTAAAAGATGCATGTATGATATTAGACATACAACATTCAACTAAGGGGTTGTTAAATCTTTTAATTATCTTAATTTAATACCTAGGCTTGAAATGAGGTTATGAGTTGTTTCAGAAAATTTACTTATGAGTTATGATTGGGGTAAAAAGTTTATTTTTTCCTAAGAGCCTAATCGGATCCAAGCCACACATTAAATCACCATAGATGAAAGAACTAGGAAAACACATGTCATTTCTATTACTCAATTGTAAACAAAGCATCAAATAATTTATAAACCCAATGTTGAAAGAATAATAGGTTGGTGCGATCGGGTACCACCGTACAACCCAAAAAGAGAAGTGGGTAGCCGAGCTCTACCCTTATACATCCTGGTATATGAAAGAATAAATACAATTTTTACAAATAAATGCTATGGGTGGTCTTCATTCTTCATTTCTTCATGTTTTTATGTCTTTGCTCTATTTATTCATTTGGATTTGCTCACTTCAAAGGCATCACGAGGCCTCCCAAGATAAAGCCTTCTAGCCACCACTCATCCTAAACTCCCATAACACTGATCCTAATTCCTAATGCACAATTATATTAAAATAAAGAAAAGTAAATCTAACTACACCTACAAGACAAGTGTTAGCTAAACTCACTATACAACCCAAATAGTTATATCTAATCTTTGGACTTAGCACCCTGCACATGGGTAACCAAGTCCACCTATCCTAATGTAAATTATGCTTAGGGGTTAAGCAACCTGCAAAAGAGAGCATTTATATTTATTTTAAGCACCTCTTAAGCACAATCTTCTATAAAAAATATGATTAGGCTAATCACAGCCTAACATCCAATCTATGAAGCATACACCCAAACATCCAGTCTATAATAATGCATCATAAAATAAAATATACATCAAACCATACACCACCCTAACATAAAGCTAGAAGTGGTGACCTAATCTAATATGTGTGTTAAAGTTTGTGTAGTACGTCCTAACTAGGTTTTAAAGTTAAGATTTTCTAAGTATGAAGCAATTTAATTTGAAGAAGGGTTTCACTTTAAGTGGCTTAGTTAATTTATGAGTTTTACTTAATGTTTTCTTTTATTTCATCTTGGCTTACACTTAACAACTAGGTGTTATAAGAGAAGAAAAGAGAGGATCACTCTTTCATCCCTACCTTAAGTCACATCTAAAGCAATTAATTAATCAATCTTTAGTGAATGACTTATTACATATTTTAAATTAAAGTTTAGTTCAATTTAAATAGTCTCATTCAATAAGAAAGGCATCTTAAGATTAATTTAAATTAATTACTATCACATAACACATGTTTATTCATTTCTTTCCATCATATATATAGCATGCATATTATTAAGTCCTAAACATAACTATACATGCAATTTGTAGCTTAACACACCTAAATGATGAATGTAAGCAAATGTACTTGGAATTAATGTTTCATTTGGTTGAACTATTTTGTCATATTAGTTTAAAACTCTATCTAAATTCTTATGCAAAAGCATAAGAAAAGAGCTCTAAATCATATGACTAATCAATCCAATCACTTGAACAAAATATGAATGCATGTCTTTTTTTAATAGAAAAGTGGGTTTTCATTCATTAGCTAAATACACATTCAAATGTATGAAAGTTTTAAGCAAGTACATCGCCATTGTTCTACACCAAGGGAGTGAGATAGGAACCTCCTTGGGGTTAGTTAAAGCCATGCATCCCTGGGATGTTCAGACTAATATACTTGTTATTCTTAAATACATATGGATGTATAAACAACTATAAGAATGAAAATCATACAAAAATTGTATTTAATTTAATTTATTTATTTTGTGTAAATTAATTAAAGCTCTATCTAAATTATAAAGTCAAAATGCATAAGAATCAGATCAAACAAGTACGTCACCATTATTCTAGACCAGGGGAGTGAGGAAGGAACCATCTTGGGCCAACTTAAAGTCGTGTGTCCCCGGAATGTCCAAACTAATATACCCATTAAAATTTAAACTTATACAAATCAATATATGAACGAAAGAAAGAGAATTTATTTCATATGCTAAGCTTATATTCACATGCATCTTCTATGTATATGTAACTAAAGTCATAATATATATTATTATTATTCATTAATGAACTTTTAAAAATATATTTGAGATTTAATAGTGATAATAGCCACATATATTTTTAATTAAGTCAACACATACAAATTGACATAAAAGAAATCTTTTTTATTTAATTAATTTTAAAGAAAAGAATGCATGACTACAAGTGGCATACGACATTTTAACATGATTGGAAAGAAATAAATAAATGCAAGTATGTAATTTCATTCAATTCAATTAATTCCTAATGACAATCACACTAAATAAGATTATTTAAAATAAACCAAAGTTTCTTAAAGATATTTTTTATCTTTATGTTTGATTTGATCTAAGAAATATAAAAGAGGTTGGCTAAGCCTAATCCCATTCCCCCATGCGTGTGTTAATTTGGTTTAATGAAAAGTAATTAGGTTAATTTTATGTCTTAATTAGGATAAGGTATGAATTAAATCCATTAATTAACACTTACCTACATCACCTTAAGTTAATTAACTAAATAATGATGAACCAACATGAGATGCAACCACATGAAAAGTAAATTAGTAATGCTCCTAAGAAATGGAAGGGGCCTAATGCAATTGGCTCATAATTAATAGTTAATTAAGCTTAAGGGACTCACTTAATTACTTTCATAATTTTCTCACACATATGAGCTAACCATAATTTCATTAGCTCTCTCTTTGGGTTATTCAACACCCAAAGAGCTACCCAAGTGTTAATAAGGGAAGGTAGGTTTAATCAAGTTAATTAAGTTTATTAATTATCTAATTAAATCTCAATTATTCTTAATCAATAATATGAAATGGATTTAGGAAAAGAGATCAAGGAAGTGGCCTCAATCCCAATCTCTAAGTCATTTCAAATAATCAATTTAAGCTTTGAAATGATTACATTCCCTTTTCTAATAATTGATTAATTAAGTGGCTAATTAATTACTTAAGCTTTAATTAATTTGAAACAAATGAAGAGGCTTAATGAAATGATCATAAGGAGTAAAACTAAACAATTCGCCTAACACTTTTCAATATTAGCAGATGGCAAGAAGCTTAGTTAATTGATTAATTCTCTGCTCATTTTCTTAATTAATCATGAATTGAATTAAGAGGGTAATTAGGGTCCAATTAACCCATTTATTTCATTAACCATCCAATAAATTCCCAAAAAAATAGGGAGGCTGAGGTCATCCCCCTAAATATGCTTTGAAATTTTGGAGTTAATTAGATGCTTAATCTAAGAGTAATTAAGCTAATTGCCTTTTTAATTAAACTCAAATTAAGCAAAAAAATTACTAATCAAAATCACTTAATAATATTTTTAATAGGTTCCCATCTGAAATACCTTTAAAATGAGCCCTCATTTATATCTTTTGGATTTTTCTAGGATTAGTTATAATTTTTAGCAGTTTCAACCTTAAAAAGGGATTAATTAAGCCTAATTAACCCCCATAATCCCATCAGCACCACGTGGCTGCGGACGTAGTGCGCTTTCCATGTGGCATGATGGGATAGGTTATTTAAGTTGTCAAATCGGGATGCTAACTTGGATCAAGTGGATGTGCTCGTGGACCGTCGCTCTAAGATCGAACTTACAATTAGATCTCATGATTAACCACGATTAAGAAGGATTAAATTACTGGATCTAACATGATCAGATCAGGATTGTCCATTCCAATCATGCGGAATGTATGGCCCATAATCTATCTCCTACGAGCAACGAATGACGGAGCCCGTCCGCCATGGATCGCTCTTTCCAAGCTCACCCGAGCTTAAATCCACTCCAAACTCAACCCACACCTCAGTACGAAAAATCCACAAGGATCCAATAGGTAGGATGGGTTCAAGTGCAAGTTTCCTTCACAAAGCTCTAAACTATTTTCATTTAAGGATCGATTTGAGAAATTACCTCACCGGAGCTTATGACCAGAAATTCCAATGATTGAGGAAGCTTCTTTTGGTAGAAATGAAGCCCTGTTGAGCTGCACGAGCTTTCATTTGAGGTAGTTTTCTCTAGAGGCCAAGCTCCTTCGATTTATCATTCGGTCTTGATCGAAGTATGGCTTTCGGTGGCTTTGGAACTCAAGAGATGATTTGCTTGGCATCAATGAGGCGTGGGAAAGGTGTGTGCAAGTTTAATTGAGTGGGGATGGATGAGTTTGAATCGGGAGGTCTCCCTATTTCACATGTGAGAAAAGATGGTCGAGAGGTTGGGAGGGTTTGAAAATGCTCTAAGGGATTTTGTTTCTCACTTGGGGGCTCAGAGAGTGCAAATGGTGATGAATCCAGCTCAAATTGGGGGGAGTATACCCTAAAATTGAGTATGAAGGATGGACGGGATGGGTTGGCTCCTTTTGACGGAGAGGTCACACTCACATCCACGTGGCTCGAGGTGAGTGGAGGAGGTAATGGGAGGCTACCCAAGAGCTGGTGTGCAAAGGCTCCATGGCTTGAATCCATGGGGTGCTCAGTTTGTATGGGAGGTGAGTCAACTCACCTCCCATTGGTCCATGGCTAACCTAGGGTGGGTTAGGTGAGCTAGGTGGGTCAGGTTGAGCCTCACTTGAGTGCTTTGAGGGCTTCATGGTGATGGGGGAGTATACCTTGTTTCTTAAAGGGAAAACCCAATGGAAAGAGGGCTTGGACAATGGTCCATTGCTTGGGTGGGGCCAACTTTTCTTTTGGGATTATTTTAGGCTAACTTAGAATCAACTTGGGTCGACTTTGGTCAACCCTTAGGGTCCCATGGGTTAGTTTTTGGTGCTTTGGCTTCATTTGGTTAAATGGGTTCATATGGGTTCATGTTGGGTTGGGTTGACCAATTGGCCAAATTGGGTGTTAAGAGTTCAAATGATGATTTAAAGAGTTTTGGTTCAAGTGGTTTTGATTAAATTAGCTTAGGTTTGATTTTGGCTCATTTGGATTCAAATAGATCAAATATGCTAAGTTGACCAATTTGACCAAATTATGTTGGGTTAGGTGTTGGTTCATGTTCGTTTGGTTAATTAAAAATGATTGTAGGCTTTGGTTTGGCTTGATTTGGGTTTAATTTAGATTTTGGCCAATTTGACCTTTTAGGTCAATTTGGGCTAAGTTGGGTCAAGTTGACCAATTGGTGAAATTAGGCTCAATTATGTCTTTGGTCAAGTCCAATAAATGATTTGGAATGAACTTGAGCCATTGGTTGCAATCAATTTGGATCAAACCATGATTTAACCTATTTTGGCTTTTAGGCCAATTTAGGCCAACTTAGGTCAAATGGTCAATTGGGCATGGTTTGGCTCAATTAAGGTTTGATCATGTTCAATCATTGATTATGAATGGGTTTGAATCAATGGTTTCAATCAATTTGGTATTTGATGAGTTTTGGCTAGTTTGGGTTTTATTTAGGCTAAAGGTTGACTTGGTCAAAGGACCAAGTTGACTTGGTTTGACCCAATTCAAGATAGTTGATCACCCTGGGATGATTGTTTATCATGATATGAGATTTGGATGGGCTTAGTTCAATCTAATTTGGGTTGAATTAGAACTTAGCTCAAAAAGGGTCTTTAGGTCACTTTGGATCAAGAGGACCTAAATGGGTGAATTGATTTGGTTTTGGCTTGATTCAAGTTTAGTTGAACTCATATATGAGCATAGGATTGAAATATAAATCCAACTACAATCAATTTGTAGTGTAATGAATTTTGGCTCATTTGAAGTTTTCAAGTCAAAAAGGCTAACTTGAGGTTGAGTTGAGTTTGGTTTTATAATTATAGTTTATATTTACATTTGGGTAAGCGATTGAAGGAATGATTGATTCATGAAGAAATCCATGGGTTTTGAATTAATTTGGGTATCATTTAGCCAAGTTCAAAAAATTATCTCAAAAGGATAAAATTGGGAATTTGATTTCATTTGGGTTTGGTTTTATCCATTTGGATTTATATTTCATTTATATTTTGGAATATAAATGGAGATATACATGGGTTATGAAAAAATCACTTGCTCTTGGAGTGATTTGGAGGCAAATTTGACCAAGTTTAAGGATGTAGGTCAAAAGGGCTTAAGTAGAGAATTGATTTAGTTTGATTTATTTTTATTTGATTTGAATAGTTTGAATTTGGATTTCATTTATATTTGTGAATACAAATGAAGTAATGATTGATTTATAAAGAAATCAATCAAATTTGATTTAGTTTGAAGGGAGTTTCGGCTAAGCATATGAAGGTGGTTCATATGACTTAGAAAGGGATTTTGGAACTTGAATTTGATCATGGGTTTCAATCATGTGATTTGGAATTTGGGTTGGAACTTGATTTGAGATTGAATTGGTATCTAAGAAAATCAATTGAATTAGGGTTGATTTGAATTTGATAAAGGCTAAGTCCATAAGATAAAATTAAATGGCTTAGAAAGGGTTTTGGAATTTGAATTTGATCATGGGTTTCAATCATTTGATTTGGGATTGATGTGGAATTTAGATTTGAAGGTTTGAGGAAGGAAGCATGGGTTGGGTTTGAGACTATAAGATAGCAAGTCTTCCTAAATCCCTAAGGCATGACCTATTCCCATGGCTAATCCTTCTAAGTCTCTAGGCTTAGATTAAGTGTTCACCTAGTCACTAGAACTGGCTTAAGACTAAAGAGCTCTTAGTGTCTATAAGAGTCTTAGATCTATGATAAGGAAGTTGAGAGCTCACTCCAAAAGTGAGGTCAACAAAATTACATGCCACTTTATAATTTTTTTTATGATTGGTGTTTGTTGTATGGCCTGGATATGATTAGGCTCTTAAGAAAAAATAAATTTTCTACCCCAACTAATAACTCATAATTAAAATTTAACAACTCATAACCTCATATAAAACCTAAGACATAAATAAGATAATTAAAAGATTTAGCAACCCCTTAGCTGAATGTTTATGTATCACATCATGCATGCATTTTATTTCACCCTTGCTAAGAGAGGGTTTCCATCTTTGCATGATAGAGGAAGGTTTGACCTTTGAGGGCCTCCTATGTGATGAAAAATACCTCTTTCCAGCTGATTTATCCCTTGATCAAATTTCATCATGCACTTAGGCATAAGAAATCCTAAAGCCTTTGTTAAAATGAAGTGATAAAATCAAATAAAACATGAAAATATTTTGCATTAGATTAAGCCATTATTCAAAACACTCATGCTCTAGTCTCTTAGTGAGTGGGTTTAAGCACTTTAGTCTCTTTCTGAATAAATAATAGCCTAACTATCTTATAAATTCATAAGACTTGCGTACATGGATTTAAAACATAGGATGAGTTAGCAAGCTATCACTCTAGACGATTCTAAGCCCAGCAATTGGGTGGCTTACTCTTTCTTGTGGAGGCAAACCTTTTACCCATCTTTGCTTAGATTTAGGTAATAATTTAGCTCTTACTAAAGCTCCCCAGATTTAGGATCTGAGGTTGCTGTTTCCTTTAGGCTACAAGCATAAATTCTCGCCTCTTAGGCATTTCCCTAACCTTGTGTTGGCAGACTACAAGACTCAGTAATCTAACAAAATGATTCTCCTCACTTTCAAATTATAAAGTTCAACCATATGATAGATTGGAATACTCACTAGTCTTCTTAGTATCATGAGCATTCTATACCTAATCCCTTTAGCTTTCAAAAATAAGTCTTCTCCTTAATCTTTCCCACTTGATTTTCCAATATAACCAATTTATTGATAGTCTTACCCTTGAAATCTTTGGAGATAATAATTGCCTACTTTAATTGAGAGTATTCCTAAGGAACTCACCTTCCTTAGGATGTAATTAACTATGGGGCTTTCCCCCATAGGGAACTTTAGAACTTGGTTTAATATAAACCATACTTTATTTATTCATGTAAAGTAGAGGAAAACTTTTTTGGTATATTCAAAGACCCATCATGCTTTAGGAGTCCTTATTAGGTGATTAGGTCCATTGAGAGGCGATGTCTCTATCTTTCGAGATAGTACATCATATCTCAATATCGTACTCGATCACTTCAATAAGTACCCCCTCAGATCTGCATGGTGTCCCCCATATACATCTGAAAATAAACACCATAATCTTGTCCACTTCTGATGTTCATGATTTTATTCCTATTAAAAATTCTCCAAGTCTAAATAATAATAATAGCTCTAATGATTCATATCCTTTCTCTTCTGATTCAAAATTTGACTTTCCTTTTTTGAATCAACTGGGTTCACCTATTGAGATTGACTTAGAGTCAACCGACTCTGAGGGTCTCATAGGAGAAGCTGAAGGTATACCCTACGAGTAGGCAGAACTTTCCACGGACCCGCCACATGAAGTCACGGAAGTCAACCTATGTAGTGGCAAAGTTCTACCTCCTAGGGTAGCACCTCAGGATAAGGCTAAGCAAGTCATTAGTTCTAGTAAGCAGATAGCCTCTCCACAGGATGCTCCACCTATGGATATTCTTGTTGAGGACCAAGCTAAGGTTAACTACAATGTCGTAGCTCATCTTAGAAAGTTGTCAACTAAGTTAAGCATATACAACACCCTTATCTTATCCAAAGAGATGAGAGAATCTCTAATTAAAGCCTTAGTTGATCCTAAGATATGCTCAACTCAGCTAAACGCTACTGAAGAGGAGGCATGCCAGTCAAAGGACATCCTAGGAGTTACTTTTAATAATGAATACTTACTTCTAGAAATGACTGAGCACAACCGCCCTCTTACATTATAGTGGGTGTTGGAAAATATATCTAGTTGGTTGACCCAGTACCAACATTATGAGTCTAAGATCCTTTGCCTACTTGAGGATCAACATCTCCAAACTCCAAAAGAAAAGGATGATGTTGAGAGGATTTAATGAATAAGGCGAGAGGGCCTTAGGCTCCATAGTGTTGCCCTTGGAAATAGATGATTGGAAGATCGAAGCCAAGTTTCACATTATAAACTCGGATACATCTTTTAATGCTTTTCTTGGAAGGCCATGGATACATGAAAATAACATGGTTCCATCCACTCTACATCAGTGTATGAAGGTTATGATAGGTGGGATCACCTAATGCATCAAAGAAGATCTTAAGCCATTCAATGGTAGATATATGAGGATGCTAATTTACTTCCTCCCTCAAAATCAACAACACTATTCTCATGAACTTGGCCAAAGTTTAAAAATAAAAGAAAAAAAAAGAGAAAAAAATAAAAAAGGAAAAAGAAAAAAGAAAATGAAAAAGAGGGAGTGAGAAATAAACATGGAGGAGGAAGTGGAGCCCGATATTAGATTCCACTAACAGTTCATTACTCCATTCGAACATATGGGTAGGATGACCTAACCTCCACCAAGCAGAGGAAGAGGCCAGTTTAGAGGTGGAAAACCTCTTTATTGGCCACCCAATAAGATCCCCAGCCTACTAGTACACTTATCCATATAGACTTAGAATCTAGTTCGTGAGGATAAGTCTTATACAAGCACGCCCGCCTCCTCTCAGAGTAGATTCCTTTGAGGTGACATTTGACAAATGATGAAGATTGGCCTCCAAGTAAAGCATAAGTATATCAAGTCTATATGTGAAACAGTTAGGCATCAGTTGGGAACCTTAGCTCTAACCCACTTTTCTCACAAAAAGTTGAGGGTTTGGTAATTAAGGAAGCCCCTAAATCATCCACAGATGTGAAGACTTAAAGGTTCTTTCTAAGAGCATCATCCTCAAGTCAAGAAGTTGATGTAGAACTTCAGGGTAATTCATATAAAGATTTAATAGAATTATCTTTTGATTGGTACTCACCTTGTGTTCATAATCTAGCCAAGAAAAGGTTAATCCCACATACTTGGTCAAAGCACAGATCAGACTACTTTGAAAGAATATAGAAGAACAAATGCAAAAGCTCTCAATGAAGACAAGACTAGATTTGGTAAGTGGGTCCAAATGATGATATCGCTAAGTCATCACCAATCATTTGGAATCGAGGTTCTTTTCAAATCATATTTACTCATATATGAGGTGTGCTTAGAAACTGATGGTCCAAGATTTTAAAGTCAAAGATGCACCTCCAGAGTTTGAAGAAGAGATCAAGTCAACCATCAATGAGCTCAAGGAAATCAATTTAGGAACTGAAAACAATCCACGCCCGACATACATCAATTTCTTGTTGAATGAAACTAAAACCAATGAGTTATTTAGGCTATTGAATGAGTTTGAGGACTGCTTCTCATGGAGTTATGAGAAAATGTTCTGTTTATCTTCTGACATAGCAGTCCACAAACTAGTCTCTAACCCTATCAAGCAATCTGACATATAGACATCAACAGTCATTTCAATTCAAGAAACCGGTCGACATTTTATCGTAAAGAAAAATATCCTACCGGTTGTGTCATCTAGTTAAGAAAAGAATGGCCAATCATATGCATTTTGGGGACTTAAATAAAGCATGTTTAAAAAATGAATCTCCACTACCAATACTATAATTGATGGTGGGCATTGCCTCATCTCATGTAGTATTTTCATTCATTGATGGCTCATTTGGATTCAACTAAATAAAGATGTCCCCTGAAGATGAAAGAAACATTACTTTTTAAACCACGATCAAAATCTATTGCTATAAGGTTATGATTTTGGCCTTAAAAATGCTAGTGCTACATACCAGCGGGCTACGACTCGAATCGTTGATGAACTCATTCATCACCAAGTCAAGTGTTATGTTGATGATCTCATGGTCAAAAGTAAAGAAAATGAAGACCATCACTTTAACTTGAGAGTAGTTGAATGGTTAAGACAAAAATGAACCCCCCAAGTGTGTGTATGAGTAGCTTCAGAAAAATTCCTTAGGTTTATTGTCTGACACTATAGAATCGAAATCGATCTAGAGAAGATCAAGATAATATTAGAATGCCACCCCCTAAGAGTTTAACTCAACTCAGATCATTTCAAGGGTAGTTGGCATATCTAAGATGCTTTATATTTAACCTATAAGGAAGATGCCAGTCATTCTTAGTACTTATCAAAAAGGACGTCAAGTTCAAGTGGGATGACAAGTGTCGATGTTTCAAGACATCAATGACTATGATTGTGATAAGCTCTATCCAGCAAACCATTCATACTATACACTATTGCATTAGATGATTCCTTGGTGCTTTGTTGGCTCAAACCAATAATGAAGGGAAGGAAAATGAGCTCTACTACCTTCACCTGTAATCTCTAGAAACTATCCACCCATTGAGAAGCATTGCCTAGCTTTAATCTTCACATCCCATCCTACAGTACTACATGATTTCTCATAAGGTAAACTTGATCTCTAGGATCAATCCACTATAATATCTCATGACACAACTGACACTATCCAGATGATTGGCATGTTGGTCCATGATTTTGTCACAATTTGATATTACTTTTTACCTTCAATGAAAGGACAAGCACTATGATTTCTTAGCAACACACACTTCTCGACTCCCCTCTGTGATGATCTCCTGATGAATAAAATGAACTTGGGGAGACACTAGCATTCGAGAGATGTATTTTTTTTGGTGTGCTTCCTCTCTCAAAGAAGAGAAGAACCATAATCTACTATCTCGAAAGGAGGGTAGAACTAGTTCTCTAACTCCTAATCAATGTGATGAGATTCTCATATCACATGTCTAATCCTTGCTCCAACAACGAAGCTAAATATGAGGCTTTGATTGTCAGTCTGGAGTTAGCCATTACTCTAAGCATCCAGAATATCAATATCTTTGAAGATTCTTAATTAGTCATCAATCAAATCATTGGGTCCTACATGGTTCTCAAACCTAAGCTCCATCACTATCATAACTACACTATGGAGTTATTGGCCCAAATCCCATAGGTTACCATTTACAAGATTCTTTAAGGATAAAACACTATTGTGGATGCTTTAGCCAAGCTTGCCAAGGAGTTGGCATGTATAGAAGATGAGTCCATATCGATAAGGGTCCAAAATAGACATGTCTTATCCCTTATTGATATTAAACTCATCAAAAGATACTCTCTTATAGAGGAGATTATCATTGTCAAAAAGGATAATGAGTTAGATTAGAGACAGACATTCATAGATTACTTAACTAAAGGAAAACTACCTCAAGAGAAGTCCCTAGCCCATTTGATAAAGCAGAGAGCACTTTTTTACGCTCTCGTGGATGACACGTTATATCGGCAATCCTTCCATCATACGTGGTCACGTTGTTTGGACAAACATGAAGCCCATAAAATTGTGATCGAGGTATAGTCAGGATTATATGGAGCTCATTAATTCAATCCAAAGATGAAAGCAAAGATCAAGAGACTAGGATACTACTGGTCATCGATGATCACTGACTGCATAGATGTAGCTAGGCAATGCCACCAATGTCAAGTACACAGTGTGGTCCTACACCAACCACCTAACATCCTACATACTACATTAGCCTCATGGCCATTCGAGTGTTGGGGTATAGACAACGTAGGTTCGATTAACACTCCTTCTAAGAGTCATCAGTTTATTCTAGCTAAATCGACTTACTTTTCTAAGTGTGAGGTGATCCCGCCGAGAGGTCACAACATGTTTCTAATTTTTTAGAACTATATCGTATATAAATTTGGGGTGCCTCAATGAATTATATCCGATAATGGTACTGTATTCAAGAGCACTAAGATCAACAGCTTCACTTGGAGACTTAGCATAGATTGAAGATATTCTATCATCTACTACCCGACAGCAAATGGCTTGGCAGAAGCCTTCAATAAAACTCTCATTCAAATACAGAAGAAACACTCAATGATAACAAGCATCAATGGCATGAGTTATTAGTTGAATCCTTGTGGGCCTACCATACCACATACATAACTCCAACTCAGTCTACTCCTTTCTCCTTAGTGTATGGGTCTGAAGTAGTTCTACCATTAAAAGTCCAACTTCCATCACTAAGGATAGTTGTGGATAATAAGATCATAATGGAGCAGAATGCCAAGTTGTAGTTAGAAGAGCTCGAAGGTTTGGAGGAGAGATGCCTACGGGCATGCTAAAACCTTGAGTTACACAAAGCCAAAATGATTCAAGCTCATAACATGTTGGTCCATCCTAAAGCTTTTCAAGTAGGAGAGCTTGTTTTAGTTCTAAGGAGACCAATTATTACCCGTTTTAAGATGGGAGGTAAGTTTGAACCCACTTGGGAAGGCCCTTTTTCCATAGTGAAGGCCTACCAAGGAGGATCTTATCAACTTATTAATCATAAAGGAGAGCGCCCAATGCTTTCAATCAATGGGCTCTACTTAAAGAAATATTATCCTTAAAATCATGTTTGAAAATCATCATCATCAATAAAAAAAGTTCTTATTCAAATCAAATATTCTCTTGAGTTGAAAACATTCTTTGATTGTGAATTCACCATGAATTATTTAGGATAGGTGTAAGAGAATCCAAGCGGCATCATGTTTCCATCACCACAACACAAACAACACAAACACATATCAAACAAACATACATCTTTTGTCTCGGGCTACTTTAAGTTGAGATAACACCCTCAGCGGCACTCACTCGCAAGATGCTTTCGTGCTACATGATATCCCTAGTGTGTCCTAGTGGTATTCTTATTTTGAGGATAAGTACATGCTTTTTCTTCTTCTTGGCCACTACACAGATGAGTGGCCAATTATTTGGTAGCCTTTACTATGCAATTGGTAAGCTACTCATGTTTGCTTTAAGAAGATGTAAGTCCATACGCTTTCCTCTGAACTAGCCTTCACGATTGGTCAAGTATATTTAAGGATTAGGGTAAGTCCCCTAGTGGCTCCTTTCCTCCTGACTACTTCAAGTCTGGGTCCAATCCCTCCTCATGACTCCCTACTTAGTAGTCACCCTTAGGTCGGGTCGACTTGTTGTACCAACAATGGGTCACCCCAGCAGTTGTTCCTTCCTTTGGAAGATATGAGTTTTCTATGCTTTCTTCCTAGCACAACTGTTGCACACCAATGAGCAACCCTAGGTTAGATAGCACTTGTCAAACTAACGACAAACTATCCTGATGATCAGTTATACTTTACGAAGATATAAGTCTACATGCCTTCTTTCTAGACCGATCATCACACACTGATGGGCACCTTAGGTTGGTTCTCCATTGAAAGACACCCCAAGGGATACACTCTGAAAGATATAAGTCTGCTATGCTTTCTCGAGTTGGCCACCGCACACCTAGTGCTTTCTTCTTTGAGATAACACTGGCACCTCCTATAGACACTCTATTTGGATCACATCATTTGCGACCCCATTTAGACACTACATGCGTTACTCTTGGATTGGATAGTCCCCCTTTCCTGGTAACCACCCCTGTGGTTGTATATATATATATATATATATATATATATATATATATATATATATATATATATATATATATATATATATATATATATATATATATATATTCACTTATGGATTAGGATAACGCCATTTGTGGCACCTTTCCCAAGCAGGCATCCTATCTTTCAGTCAAAACACTCATAGAATCAGACTAATCTTTTGAGATAAGACCCCAACCACACTCTTAAGAGTCAGGTCGTTCAATTTATTATGCCACCAACAAACAGTCACCTGAATTTTCCTTGCTTTAAAAGATGTAAAGCCTACATTCTTTCATCACAACCATTACGAAAGGCGAGTCGTTCAATTTGTTGTACTACCAATAGGTCACCCCAGTGGTTGTTCTTAGCTTAATAAGAAGTAAGTCTATTATGCTTTCTCTCTAAGCACAGTTGTTTCACATCAAAAAGCACCCCTTAGGTCAGATAGTCCTACCCTTTGATCGATAGACTACCCCTTTGGATCGATAAATTTGAGATAGGGCCATGTTGACATAGCCCCTTCTTAATGCGGTCCATCGCACACTGACAAGATCCATCAAATGAAAACAAACCAAATCAAATTAAAATAAATCAAATAAGATTAAATGAAATTAATCTTCTCTACTCTTAAGTTGAGGTAAGATCCCCAATGACACTCTCTAAGTAGGCGCCTGAGGTCAGGTTCGATTTGTTGTACTACCAATGGGTCACCCCAGCAATTGTCTACCTTGGAAGATGTAAGTCTGCTATGGTTTCTTCTTTACACACAAGTTGCACACCGAAAGGTAACCCTTAGGTTGGATAATCCTACCTTGTGATTGGTAGACTACCCTTTTAGACTTGTGAATCTAAGGTAGGCCAAGGCCCCCGTGGCCCCTCCTTAGTGGGTCTATCATACACTGACTGGGTCCATGAATCAAAGAAACCATCCCCAGTGGATATGCCCTCAATGCAAAACCATTCTCCCTAGTGGAGTCATAATAAATTAAACCAACTCCCTCTAGTGGAGCCTAAATTGAAACAAATTAAACTCATCTCTCCCTAGCAGAGCCAATCAAACAAATCAAAGAAACCCAACCAAATTATTTTCCCCAGTGGATACATCCCCAAACAAGTCAATTTGAAGTTAAACTCTTATCCCTAACGGATAGCCCAAACCTGCTTCCCTAGTGGAAGGTTCACATACCCAATCCTTAGCAGATTTGAGCTCATATCCTTAGCAGGCATGTCCTCAAACTCAATCAAAATAAAACATATTAAAATTAATTTGATCTTGATCCTCGGTGGATTATAGATTCTTATCCCAAGCAAATCTTATTCCCATAAATCATATTTGAAATCAGATCCATATCGCTAACAAATAGCTTGAGCCTGCTTTCCTAGTAGAAGGTTCATCTACTCAATCCCCTGGGGATTCCTCCTTTCTCTCTTATGCCCTTGGCATAAGTTGAGTTGCATTGTACTAAGATCGTGATTCTATCTACATCTCGAGTTTAGGTATAGATTGTTCCCATTAGTATTTGAAATCTTCTGGATGTTGTTGATCATCTTGGTTAATTCCAATACGTGAGGTGTGCCTTGTCAATTACACCACACCTATTGGGGGTCCTTTTGTTGACCTCACTTTTGGAGTGAGTTCTCAATCTCCACATCATAGATCTAGGACTCTTCTAGACACTAAGATCGCCTTAGTCTTAAGACACTTCTAGTGATTAGGTTAACACTTAACCTAAGCCTAGAGACTTAGAAGGGTTAGTCATTGGAGTAGGCTATGCCTTAAGGACTTTGGGAGATTTACCTACCTTAGAGCCTAAACCCAATCCATGTTCTCCTTCTCAAACCAAACCCCAAATTCAAA
The DNA here is from genome assembly GCA_021442155.1 of Cymbidium sinense. Lineage (NCBI taxonomy): Eukaryota > Viridiplantae > Streptophyta > Magnoliopsida > Asparagales > Orchidaceae > Cymbidium > Cymbidium sinense. The sequence goes on from CM038217.1 coordinate 195,526,516, forward strand.
CTTGAATTCAAATTCAAATTCCCAAAATTTATAAATCAATTCCAGCTTCAAATCTAGACTCAAACTCCTTCCTAAGCTTTGTGATTGAATCCTATGGATTTAGCCCTAGCCAAATCCAAATCAATCCATACTTAATTAATTTTTCCAAATATCAATTCAACCATTCAATCAGTCTATCAAACTTATAACTAAACTCAATTCCAAATCTAATTTTCCAAAACCTACAATCATGTTAAATCTTATTTAAGCCATGTGATCCACTTTCATGAGCTTAGCCAAAATTTCATTTAAATCAAGTCAAACTCAAGATCCCATGGATCATTATCCCATCAATATTTTCATAAATATAAATCAAATCTACATTCAAATAATCAAAACTAAATCGCAAAACCCTTCAAGCCAAATGAAGCAATCCATGAGGAAATCTAACCAAATCAACCATATTCACTAATTTTCTCATAAATCAACTATATATTCAATCATCTTCACAAATATAAATGAAATCTACACTCCAATGATCAAAATTAAATAAAACTAAATCAAATTTTCTTCTAAACCCATTGGTCCTACCTTCATGAGCTTAGCCAAATTTTCCTTCAAATCACTTCAAACTCAATTGGTTTTCTTATAAATCAATTATTCCTTCAATTATCTTCACAAATATAAATCAAATCTATATTCAAATATCCAAAACTAAATCCAAAATAAAAATCAAATCCCAATCTAATCCCTTTGAGCCAATTCCTTGGACTTAGCCAAATCATATCTAAATCAAGCTAAAACCAATGGGTTTTCTCTTGAATCAATCATTCCTTCAATCACCTATCCAAATATAAATGAAATCTACAATCATCAAACCAAACTAAGTGTTGACCTCATTTTTAGGATGAGCTCTCAACCTCTCCATCTTATACATAGGACTCCTCTTAAACTTTAAGAGTTCATTAGTCTTAAGACACATCTAGTGATTAGGTGGACACTCAACCTAGCTCTAGAGACCTACAAGAGTTAGCCATAGGAATAGGTCATGCCTTAGGAGTGTTAGGAAAATTTGCCTACCCTTAGCTTAAACCATTCCTCGCTTTCCTTCTTTCAAGTCAAACTCCAAATCAATTCTATTTGATTTTCTCCAAACTCAAATCAATTCCATGATTGAAATCCATGATTGAAATCTATGATTGAATCCCTTGATCAAAATCCAATGAAATTCCTAAGTCTAAGTCCTTAATCTTTCCTTAAGGACTTAACCAAAATCTTAATCTAAACCATTCAAATCTTTGATATTTTCTCACAATCCATTTATATTCTCATTTATATTCACATATATAAATGAAATATAAATTCAAATCAATCAAACTAAACTCAAAATTCTAAATCAATTCATAAAATTTTCCTTAAGTACTTAATTTTCCATTAATGGACTTAACCAAAATCATGATCGAACCATTTCAAAGTCATGGGATTTTCTCAAAACTCATTTATTTTCTCATTTATATTCACATATATAAATGAAATATAAATATAAATCAATCAAATCAAACCCTCAAATTAAATTCCCAATTTAAAATCTTCTTAAGTCCTTAATTTTCCATTAAAGGACTTATCCTAAATCATCATCAAATCAATTCAAATTTATAGGATTTTCTCATAATTCATTTATATTATCATTTGTATTCACATATATAAATGAAATATAAATTCAAATCAATCAAACCAAATTTATAATTTTAAATTCCAAACTCTAAAATTTTCTTATGTCCTTTAAATCCTTCTTAATGGACTTAACCCAAATCATGATTAAACCACTTCAAATCCTTGAAATTTTCTCATGATCAATTTATATTCTCATTTATATTCACAAATATAAATGAAATATAAATTCAAACAATCAAAACTAATTCCAAAAATCAAACTCAAATTCACTCAAAATCCAACCTAAGCCTTTCAAGTCAAAATCTTGAACTTACCCAAATCAATTTCAAATCAAGCCAAACTCTTGATTTTCTCTCATGATTCAATCAACCCTACAATCATGATCCCATATATAAATAAAAACTTTAATCAAACAATCAAAATCTAAGTCGAAAATCAAAGCCAAAACCCTTTCATAATTTTCCTTTGAATATGAAATTGTCAAATGGATCAAAACCCATTTGACTTCAAAACACTTGTAAAATGGATTTAAATTTCAATCATAAGTCCATATACAAGATCAATCAAGCTCAAATCAAGCTTTGACCAAGCCATTTGACCCACTTAGGCTCACTTGACCCAAAGTGACCTAAAGTATCCTTATGAGTCAAATTATAATCCTAACCAAATTGGATTGAACCAAACTCATCTATGCCTCTCATCATGATCAACAATCATCATGGGATGATCAATCAATCAAATTCAAACCAAGTCAACCTAAGGGTTGACCAAGTCAACACTTAACATAAATGAAACCTAACATATCCACCATAGGCCAAATTGATTGAAACCATTGATCTAAGTTCACTCATGACATGTTTGAACTTGACCAAGCCAACATTTGAGCCTAACCCAGCCAATCTTGACCCAAGTTGACCCAACTTGACCTAAAAGTCAAAATGTGTCAAAATTTGATCTAAGCCAAATTGATTCAAACCAATGGGCCAAGTTCATTCCAAATCACTTGTGGAACTTGACCAAAGCCTCCCAACTTGACCCAACCCAGCCCAATTGACCTTAGACCCAACATGACCTAAAGGGTCATGTTGAGCCAAATTGAACTTAACCAAAATTGATTAAAACAAAGATACCAATCCACTCATATGACTAACCAACCTAAACCTACCCATGACCAGCCCAAATAGGCCAAATGGGTCAAATAGGTCAACTTGACCCATTTGATCTAAATGAAGTCATATGAGCCAAATTCAAAACCATACCAAATTGAATCAAACCAAAGCCACTAAAATATTTCAAATGGCCATATGAACTTGACCCAACCCTTGGTTTGACCCAATTTGACTAATTGGTCAACTTAATCCAAGTTGACCCATTTTGACCTAAATGGGTCAACATGAGCCAAACCCTATCAAATGAATTCCAAATCTCATGAAACTTGGCCAAACTTATTTTCTCAACATACCCAACATATCCAAAGTGATAAATTAGCAAAATGACCATTCTACCCCTAGGCCATAGAATAATTTTTGCTTAATATATGGGTAATTTGGTCATACCCTCTTCATATTCACTTGAGGCTCTCCTAAAAGCTCAAGGGGACCTAGTGAAGAGAGTGGTGCATCCAACCCAATGGGTTTAGCCATTGGCCCCTAGACAAACCCACCCCATGGGTCAAAACTCCAAATTCAAACTCCTCTTCCAAAATTCAAGCACATGGGATTGGCAATCCACTCTCAAACCAATGTATCACAAAAATAGCCAAAATAAACTCCCCAATATGATCAATTGGATCAAAATGGCACAATGGCTTGCGGCCGTCCGATCCTTCAATGGGGAGATACACTCCCCCTAAATGAATTTAAATCAATCAATTCCACACTCGATTGAGTACTAGAGAGAGTAAGGAGCCATCAGAGAGAGATCCCTAGCATCCTAGAGCTCTAGCCATTTTTCAATCCTCATTTATTGAATAGTGAAAGTAGGGGAGGAGAACTGAAGAGCTAACTTTCTCCATACTCAATTTCCACCCAATTTTTGCATACTTCATCGAGCTAAGTCGAAAAGCTACCTTTGGAGTTCCCACAGCAAGGAAGAGTTGAATTGGATCAAGTCAAGCAGGAGGAGTTGGTCCATAGAGCACACTCAACCTCAAGAGCTCATACTCAACAAAGCTGCCTCAACATGAAGCTTCCAAGGAATCGCACCTGGTGAGGTATGAACTTTTTCAACCACCTAGCATAGGAGGTGTTGGTCCTTTGTGAAAAAAATTTTCAATTCAAGTGAATCCAACTGTTGGATGTGCCATTTTTTGGCTTTAGATGGTGTGGGCTAATTTGTTTGAATTTGCCCATTGATTTTGATCTTCCCTATCATAACGGTCTTATTGATCAAGGGGAAGAACTTGGGAGATCTCCATCCATCCGCATTTTGATGGATCAGATAATCCACGTTTAGATTTCCTTTATCCGCTTTTAAAACCACGGATTATCCCATCTTGATCGGATGGCGAGATCAAACCGTATTCCGCCACGCTTTGGGATTGTATGAATTTCATGCGTGTAAAGCGCCATCACACCGCCACGCGCGGCCATGAGCAATAGGGTTAGTTAAAATTCCTTACTTAATTTTTATTAATCTAGAGATCTTCTAAAATTCATAACTCTCTCTACAAATCTCAAAAAAATATAAAATAAAATCCTATGGAAAGATAATTCAACCTAGAATATTTTAAAATTAATTTCAATGGGTTTTGAGTTATGATTTTCTCTAATTTTAGGTTTTATTGGAAACTTCATTTTGCTAATTATATTTTAATTAAGCCTCTAATTAATCCCAAAATTCTTGGGTATAATTAGGGGATGACTTCTGCCTCCCCTAATTTTCTTGGGATTTATTGAAGGCTTAATTGGAAGAATTGCATATGGATTTCTTAATTACCCTCCTTATGTAGTTAAGCATAATTAGGGTATGATTAGTGGTTTTAATCTATGATTAGGGTTGATTAAGGTCAGATCTAATAGATAGGAGGTTTAGGGAATAATTTTGGGGCATTTCCATAAAGCTATTCCTTAAACCCCCTTTTCTCTCCTTAATCTCCTCTTAATTAAGGGTTAATTCATTAATTATCCCCTTAATTAATTTCTAAAAATTCTAAAAAGTTCCAAAACTTAATTAATCAACTTTGGGTAGATGATTAGGTGTTTAATAACCTAAGTTTAACTAAAGAAATCAAAACCCAATTCATATGTGTGAAAGGGTATTTTGAAATTACTTAAACTAAACCATTTAGCTTAATTAACCTTTAATTATGAGCCAAATGCATTAGGAATTTTTCTTATTAGGTGCATTACAAATTTAAATTCCTTGTGAGTTTTATGTCATCTCATTAGCTCATAATTATTTGATTAATTATTCTAAGGTAGTGTAGGTAAGGGTTAATTAAGTCATTTAATTCATACCTTAACCTAATTAATACATAAAAATGGATCTAATTTTCTAAAAATTAAATAAAAATATCAAACACATGTGGGAATGGGTTAGGAATAGCAAACTCAACTCACCTTTTCAAAATTAAATCAAACTTCAAACTAAACAAAAATCACATTAAATTCACTTTGATTTATTTTAAACTTTCTTATTCTATAAGAATGTCTTTAGGATTTAATTAAAGTGAGTTTGTTTACATGCTTTCATTGCTTTGAATCTTTTCCCAACATGTTAAATTTGTATGTCATGTGCTTTCATGCATTCATATTTTTCAAATTCAACTTTAAAATGAAATTGTTTACTTTATGTCAAATTTGCATGTGTTGGCTAAAGTAGAAATATGAATGGCTATTATCACTACTAAACCCAAATTATTTTCAAAACACATAAATTAAATATCAAATCTAAAATTATGCTACTTATATTCTAATTATAAGCTTGCATGTGAAAGATTATAAAGGTATGCTTAGCAGAGGTTTCCTTTCTCTTTTATGTTAGCATAGTTTTGAATAGGAGTTGGTAAGATGTAGGATTCATTTGAAAAGAACCTAACACTTACTTAATTACAAGCCCTATTCATCCCTATGCTATCACCTAAGAAGGTCTACCTACACTTGTATACATAAATTGCATAGACAAAAATGAATCCATTAATGCAACTTTTGCATTCTTCCTTTTCGTTTCATTTCTTTTATACACATGTTTGTATTTAAGGAAAGTGGTATATTAGTCTATACAACTCTGAGGTTGTGAGGCTTTAAGTAGCCCTAAGCAGGTATTGTACCTTACACCTCTGGTTAACAATGGCACTATACTCGCCTATGCCTTTCTTACTTTCATGTGTGTATGTCAAAATTTGGATAAGGAAACCCTTTTCTACTTAAGAAAAATCATGCATATTCAACTTCTAAATTTCCTTAAATGGATTACTTAGGCATCATAAAGTATGTTAAATATTCTCATTTTGAATGTATAGATATGCTTAGGATTCATCCATATGCATGTTATATATGGTAGGAAAGAAATGAAGTAATGTGATTTTTATGAATTTTGATTCATTTTATGTAATCTTAAAATGTCTTTCTTTTTGAATAGGTTTGTTTAGAGTTTATCTAAACTTAGGATTAATTAAATGATTTAATCAAAACACTCATCTAAATAAACTAAAATGTGAACCTACTTTAGAAATTACTTAGGTTAGGAAGGAAAGAGAAGTTCTCTTCTTTCCTCTCTTTATAACTTGGTAATTAATTGTAGGATCTACTTAAACCAAATGAAAACATGAAATAAAATCAAAACAAAATATTTAAACAACTTAAATGAAACCCTCCTCTAAGTTGAACATGTTTTCACACTTAGAAAATTTATACCTAAAGCCATAGCTAAGCATACCACACAAACCTTCAAAACACACAGCCTAAGTCACCACTTCTAGCTTTAGGTTAGGTCGGTGCATGGTTTGATGTTTTGTTTTATTTTATGATATATGTTTTAGACTAGATGATAGGATGTATACTCATAGAATGAATGGTAGGATGCTCTTAGTCTAACTATTCTTTTATGTAAGGGATTGTGCTTAAGGGGCACTATCATAAATAAAAAATAAATGATTTTGCTTGCAGGTACTTTATACCCCTAAGCATAATCCAATATGCCAGGTGGACTTAGTCACCCATATGTGGGTGATAAGTCCAATATACAAGCTTAGGATTTGTGTGATTTGTTTTAGCTAATTCTTATTTTACAGGTGTTAGTTAGATTTCCACTTTTCCTTTTCATTTAAATTTGTGCAATTAGGATTTTTGGAATGATTGTTATGGGGATTAGGATGAGCATTGGTCATAAGACCTTATCTTCTATACCATGTGAAGCCTTGGAGCATCTACCTTCCAACCATCCAAAAGAAAGAACCAAAGAAGAAAGAAGAAAAGAAGAAAGAAGAAATGAAGCTTGAAGACCCCCATAACAATGAATTCCTTTCTTAATTATAATTTAATTTATTTGTAATCTGGGTTGTATAAGGTAGAGCTTGACTACCAAATTTGATATTTTTGAGTTTGTGTGGTGGTGCCTGACCACAATGGCCTTTTATTCTTATTACAATTAGCTTTATAAATTAATTGATGATTTGTTTATCTTTTGCATTAAGTGGCATGCTTTTTTGAGTTTCTTTCTTGTTTTATGTATGGCCTGGATGTGGATTAAACTCTTTATAGAAAAATAAATCTTTTACCCAACATAACAACTCAGAATAAAAAACTAAACCACTCATAACCTCACCTAAAGCTTAGGTTTAAAATCAAGATAAAAGAATTAGCAACTCCTTAGCTGGTTGAGCATTTATTTTATAATATCATGCACAAATGCATCTTATTTCACTCTTGATTAGAAGGCTTCCACCTTTGCTAAAGAAACTTAGCTTGACCTTTTAGAGCCATGGTGGAAACTCACCTCCTCCCTTCTCACAGATTTTGGCCAATAACTCTATTTCTCATGCATTAGTCATATGAATCCTATTAGCATGAGTTAAAATAATTATCCAAAATGAATTTAAAATAAAATTTGAATTGCATTAGATTTAGGTCATTTGAAGCATGTCCCATTACATGATCTAGTCTTTTTAGGGTGAAGTTTAAGGACTTAATCTCTTTCTAAATAAATAATACTAGCTATCTTGCATAAGCATAAAGACTTGCCTACATGTATTTAAAATCATAGGAGGAGTTAGTTGGCCACCCCAGCGTTGTAAGTCCAAGTCCCGGGTGATTTGTCCTCTCTTGGAGGCAAACCAATTACTCATTTTTTGTCTTAGATTTAGTTGCCGCCAAAGCTCCCTAGATTTAAGTTCTGAGGTTGCTTCTCCTTTGTGGGTCATAAGCATAATTCCTCACCTCTTAGGCATTTCCTTGATCTTGTGTTAAGGAATCATAAGTCCTAAATTTCTAATGAAAAATTCAACTCAAACAAACTAAATCAATTTAAAAATTGTAAAGCCCAACTATAGGATAGTTTGAGATGCTCGCTAGGTTTCCTATCATTGCAGGCATCTCCTACTTATCTTCCATTTTGGCTTTAATAATAACTCCCCCTTTTGATCAGTCCCATTTGATCTTTTAAAAATAAACTAATCAATTGATAGTCCTTTCCTATTGAAATCTTTAAAGACAATAATCATTTACCTTAATTGAGAGTTTTCCTAAGGAATCCTCATTCTTTAGGATGTAATTAACTATGGGGGATTGCCCCTGCAGTGAACTTAACGAAACCAATTTTAAAATAAACTCTGCTTTACTTTTCCATATAAAGTAGGGGAAGAATCTCTGGAACATATGCAGACACATCGTCCTTAGGAGTTCTTATTGAGGTGATTAGGTCCATTAAAGGGTAGTGACTTATATCTCTTGAGACAGTACACTATTTCCTTGATGATGTACTGATCACAATAAGTACATCTGGATCTATGGCATCCTAAAAGATGAATTTTATATGCTTGTTCTCTTCATTTCTCCCACGATTTGAAAGGCTGACTTGTTATAAGAATTTTTCTCCACACCAAAGTCAACCCAAGTCAAACCCAACTTAACCCTTTTTACTTGAAAATTTCAAATGAACCAAAACATATTGGAACCCAATTTGATTACAGGCAGAATTATATTTCAATCCTAAGCTCATATATAAATCCAGCTAAGCCTAAATCAAACCAATACCAAACCAATTGGCCAACTTAGGTTCACTTGACCCAAAGTGACCTAAAGAACCCATTTGAACCAAGTTCCAATCCAACCCAAAATGGATTGAAGCAAGCTCACCAAAACCTCCTATCATGATTATTTACCACCCTAGAATGATCAATTATCACAAACTGGGCCAAACCAAGTCAAGTTGGTCATTTGACCAAATCAACCCTTTAGCCCACATGAACCATAAATTAGTCAAAACTCATCCTACACCAAATTAATTAAAACTATTAGTTCACACCAACCTATGATGAATGATTGAACATGACTTGACCACCAATTGAACCAAACTAAACCCAACTGGCCCTTTGACCCAAGTTGACCTGAATTTTCCTAAAGGACCAAATTGGGTCAAATTAAGATCTAACCCAAATTGATTGCAATCAATGCCTTAAGTTAATTCCAAATTAATTGTTGAACTTGACCAATGCCACAATTGAACCCAATTGACCCACTTAGCCCAAATTGACCTAAAGGGTTAATTTGTCCTAAACCTAAATTAAATCCAAATTGATTCAAACCAGTGCATATAATCCTATCCAATTGATCAATTGAACATGAACCAACACCTAACCTAAGCCAATTTAGTCAATTTGGTCAAATTGGTCGACTTGACCCATTTGATTCCAAATGAGTCAAAATCAAACCTAGGCCAAATTAATTGAAATCACTTAAACCAAAATACATCAAATCATCATTTGAACTTAGCACAAGCCTTGGTTTGACCAAATTTGACCAATTGGTCAACCTAACCCAACATAACTCAAAGTGACCCATATGACACAAATTGAGCCAAATCCCTTGAAACCAACCCATGGAACCTTCGGAGCTTACCTAACCAGACCCAAACCCACTTGGGATCAGCCCAAAACCAACCCAAACCTTAATGAAGCCAAACCCAAGGCAAATCTCCCATGGATTTTCCTCCCACATGGGATCTTTTCCAAATTTGGCAAAGTACACTCTCTCTTTTCCTTTGGTAGCCATCAAACACTCAATTTGGGGTCTCACCTACTCACCTAGGCCACCCTAAGTGGGCTAAGTCTTCCATGGACCAAAGGTTCCCTCACAAGTCAAGAACCCCATGGACAAAGACTAAGCCACACCTGCCTTGAGCCACCTCCCAACCCTTCGTTCACTCATTTCATGCCACATGGAAGTGATGGCGACCACATCAATCATTGTCCTGAAGGTGTGGGATCAATTTAGAGTGGATTCTGCCAGTAATGGTGGATGGCCTCCATCCTCTATTGCCCGTGAAACAATTGATCATGCACCATCCATTCTGCATGATTAGAATGGACAGTCATGATTAGATCTGTTAGATTTATTCCATTTTATCCTTTATTAACTACGGGATTGATCTACGTCATCCAATCTGAGATTGAATGGCAGAGATCGAAAGCGCATCTGCCGTCAACCACGTCAATGCTGACTCAGGTGAGCTTTAATATCCAATCCCGCGGTGCCATGTGGAAAGCGCCACGATCTCCACAATGTTATGAGATTAGATTATTAAGCAATTAACTATTTTAAATGGTTGAAACTTCATATAATTATAACAAATCATAGAAAAATTTAAAAATTATAAATAAATACTCATTTTAAAGGTATTTTGGAGAGGAATTTATTAAAATATTTTTAATTGATTTGGAATAATAATTAGGGCTTAATTATGGTTCAATTACAAAATTAATTAGCTTAATGACTCCCTAATTAATTAGTTAATTAACCTTAAATTTTTTTGAGATTATTTAAGGGGGTGACCTCTACCTCCCCAAATTTTTTTGGGATTTATTGGTTAATTAATTAGGAAAATTAGTCAATTAAACCTTAATTACTTTCTTAATTTAATTAATGGTTAATTAATCACATGAATAGTAAACTAATCAATTGATCGGGCGCATTAACCACTGTCAAATAGTGAGGGGACTTATGGAAAAGGATTGGGACCTCTTTCCTAATCTCTTTCCCTAAGTTCATTTCATTTTTTTAAAAAAATTAATTAAGGCTTAATTAATTAATTAAATTACTTAATTCATCAAATTAAAATTACAATCACATCTGATCTTAATTAATTAAGTCAGGGGTAGGTCTTTAGGTGTTTAATACCCAAAGGAAGTTATTGAAATTATGGTCATTGTACTTCGTTCAGTTACGTATTGCTGTAATTAATCCAAGTTTTAATTTGGCTAACTAAATTATTAGGCAATTGCATTGAGCCTTTCATTTTAAGACCATTGCTAATTTATTTTTCAATTCATTTGCATATCATGTTGGCTCATAATTATTTAGTTAATTATTTTAAGGTAACATAGGTAAGGGTTAATTAATGGATTTAATGTATATTACAACTTAATCAATCCATAAAATTAACTTAATTACTTTTCATTAAACCATATTAATTCACAAACATGGGAATGGGTTAGGATAAGCAAACTCCCTCTCACTTCATTAAATCAAATCAAAACATGAAATTAAAAAAATGACATTAAAGAAACTTTGGTTTGCTTTAAAAGGTTTTATTTGATATGATTGTCCATAACAATTAATTTGATTGAATGAAATCATGTGCTTATGTTTACTTATTCTTTTCCAATCATATTAAATGTTGTATGTCATTTGAAATCATGCATTCATCTTTTCAAAATCAATTAAATTAGATGGTTTTTCTTTATGTTAAGTTTTCATGTGTTGATTTAATTTAATATATGTGTGGCTATTATCACTATTAAATCCAAATATATTTTTCAAAAGCTTATAAATGAATAATAATAATATGTGTTATGATGCTAGTTATAAATACATAAGGAATGTATATGATTATAGCTTAGATATATAAAGTAAAGTTTATTTTCTTTGTTTCATGTGTAGCTTTATATGTATTTGAATGTTAATAAGTATATAGTCTGGACAACCCAGGAATAAGAGGCTTTAGGAATGCCTAAGGAGGTCATTTGATTACCTCACTTCCTTGGTTAACAATGATACTTACTTATTTAATTTTATTTACATGTATTTCTACATTAAAATTTTGATAAAACTTTATTGCACATATGTAAATGCTTCAATCAAATAAAAATATAATGTTTGCATGGTTTTTCTTTTTTTAGTTATGTATACATCCATATGTATTTGAGAAAAGCAAATATTTAGTCTGGACATCCCAGGAATATGAGGCTTTAAGTAGCCCCAAGGAGGTCTTTTGATTACCTCTCTTCCCTAGTTAACAATGGCATGTACTAGCTTATATCTCTTATACATGTATGCGTGTATTTAATTATGGAATTGAAACCCCTTTCTTTTATCAAAGATACATGCATTCATAATTGACTAAGTGCTTGGATAATTAGTCATATGATTTGGAGCTTCTTTCCTTATGTTCATGTATATAAATTTACATATGTTTGAACACAAATGGGTATATAGTTTGGACACCCCAGGAACACGAGACTTTAGATAGCCCTAAGAATGTCACTTGATTACCTCACTTCCCTGGTTAACAATAACACATATCTATTTAATTTCATCCCTATGAATTTTTGTATAAGAATTTGGATAAATCTTTGAATCAATAATGATCCAATCAAAATGAAAATATAAACTTAAAATACATATCTACCTTCATCATTTAAGTATGTTAAAGCATGTTGTATGTATAGGTACACTAATGATTTAATCATATGCATATTACATGTGATGGAAAGGAATGTTTTAATATATATCATGTGATAGTAATTTAATTAAATTAATCTTAAGATGCCTTTCATATTAAATAGAGTTATTTAAAGTGAACCAAAACTTAGGATTAATTTAAAAATGTGTAATAAGCCAATCATTTAAGAGAACTAAATCAAATTAATTTACTTTAGAAAGTGGCTTAAGTTAGGGATGAAAGGGAATGATCCCCTTTCTTCTCTTTATAACACTTAGATGCTAAGTGTAAATCATATGAAACAAAATAAAAAATACAAAGTAAAATTTTCAAATCAATTAAATAACTTCAAGTGAAATCAACCCTTTATGTTGAATTGAATCTTTCCAAACTTAGAAAATCATAACTCTAATGCTTAGTAAGATACCACAAGCCTTAACTTAGAATTAAGTTACACTTCTATGTTAGAATGGTATATGATGTGATGATGTTTTTGTTTTTTGTGATGTATTTTTTGGCGATGTTAGGGTGTATGCCTTAGGTGGGTGTTAGGCCGTTCCTAGCCTAATCATATTTTATGCAGGGGATTATGCTTAAGGGAGTGCTTAAAATAAACATAAATACTCTCTTTGCAGATTTCTTAAACCTCTAAGCATAATCCAAGTTAGGATAGGTGAGCTTGGTTACCCATGTGCAGGGTGCTAAGTCCAAATTATAAATATAACTGCTTGGGTTGTATGTATGTTTAGCTAACACTTGTTTTGCTAGTGTAGTTAGATTTACTTTTCCTATTTTTAATATAATTTTGCATTAGGAATTAGGATTAGTGCTATCGGGGTTTAGAATGAGCATTGGCCAGAAGGCTTAGTCCTGGGGTGCCATATGATGCCTTGGAGTCCACCAAATCAAAGGAGGAAAGATGTGGAGAAAAGAAGAAATGAAGGAGACATGAAGAATGAAAAAAGAAGACTCTCATAGCATTTATTCATTTGTAATTATAATTATTCCTTTACTTTTCGGGTTGTATAAGGGAAGAGCTCGGCTATCCATCCTTTCTTTTTCGGGTTGTTCAATGGTACCCGACCGCACCAGCCTCATATTATTTTACGATAGTTTATTAAATGTTTGACGTTGTGTTTATATTGTGTATTATAAACTGCATGCATTTTCTTAGCTTCTTTATAATTGGTGTTTGTTGTATGGCCCGAATGTGTTAGGCTCTTAGGGAAAAATTATTTTTTCTACCCTAATTAATCACTCATTACTAAATTTTAAATAATTCATAACCTCACCATAAAGCTTAAGCATTAAATAAGATAATTAAGAGATTTAGCAACCCCTTAGCTGAATGTTGTGTGTCTCACATCATGCATGTATATTTCTTCTTCCTTGAAATTGGGGGATCTCTATCCTTGCATGATAAGGGAATGTTTGCCCTGTGAGGGCATCCCCCATGGTGGAGAACACCCTCTACTCACTGATTTAGCCCATAATCCCTTTCATCATGCACATAGGCATCAAAATCCTAAAGCCTTTATCAAAATGAAGTGTCAAAATTGAAATAAATTTTGAAAAAATTAAGTCATTATTCATACCTCTCTAGTCTCTTAGGGAGTGGGTTTAAGGACTTTAGTCTCTTTCTAAATTAATAATGGCTCAACTATCTTGAAAATTCATAAGACTTGCTTACGTGGATTTAAATTGTCAAAGGAGTTAGCAAGCGGTCACTCCAGGTAGTTAAAAGTCCATAAGTTGGACGGTTCATCCTCTCTTGTGGAGGTGAACCTTTGTGTCCACCTATCATTTAAATTTAAGTCATGATTTGGTTCTTCCTAAAGCTCTCAAGATTTAGGATCTGAGGTTGCTATTTCCTTTAGGGTACAAGCATAAATCCTCACCTCTTAGGCTTTTCTATAACCTTATGTTATTGGATCATACGCCCTAACAATTTAATAAAATTTTAACTCAAACAAATAATTCCCTCCAAACTCAAGGATATAAAGCTCAATCATAAGATAAATTGGAATGCTAAGCTTCCTAGTATCATGAGCATTCCCTACTCATCTCCTTTGGCTTCCAAAATAAGTCTCACCATTTGATCTATCCCGATTGACTTTTCAAATATAACCAATTTATTGATAGTCTAGCCTTAAAATCTCTAGAGATCCTAATTGTATACTTTAATCAAGAGTATTTCTAAGGAATTCACCTTCCTTAGGATGTAATTAATTATGGAGGCTTGCCTCATGACTTTGAACTTGATTTAATATAAACCCTATTTTATTCATCCATGTAAAGTGAAGAAAATCTCGGTATTTAGAGACCCATGCCTTAGGAGTCCTTGATTGGGTCCATTGAAGTGATGTCTATCTTTCAAGATAGTATATTTGTTGACCTCACTTTTGGAGTGAGCTTTCAACTTCTTCATCTTAAACATAGGACTCCTCTGGACACTAAGAGTTCCTTAGCCTTAAGACGCTTTTGGTGATTAGGTGAACAAATAACCTAACCCTAGAGACTAAGAGGAGTTAGCCATAGGAATAAGTTATGCCTTAGGGGTGTTGGAGGACTTGCCTACCCTATAGCTTGAACCCAATCCTTGCTTCGCTCCTTCAAACCAATCCAAATCAAATCTTAAATAAATTCCAATTCAATTGATTTTCTCAAATCATAAATCATTTCCAAAACCCAAATCTTAAATCAATTCCAACTCAATTGATTTTCTCAAATCATAAATCATTTTCAAAATTGAAATCAAATCACCATCTTCAAATCATAAATTATCTAAAATCCAAGTCATAAATCAATTCCAAATCAAATGATTGAAACCCATGATTGAATTGAAATCCCAAAATCTTTCCTAAGTCTTTGATTTCATCTTTTGGACTTAGCCCAAATCAAATCCAAATCACTCCAAACTCAAAAGATTTTCTCAAAACCCATTTATATTCTCATTTTTATTCACAAATATAAATAAAATATGAATTCAAATAACCAAAACTAAATTCAAAACTCAAATCAAAATCTAACTTATATCCTTTAAGCTAATTTCTTGGATTTAGCCAAATCATTCTCAAATCAATCCAAACCCTTGGATTTTCTCTTCAAACAATCACTTCTTCAATCACATGCCCAAATATGAACATAAACTACAATCATCAAATCAAAATCAAACTAACCTAAATCAAACCCATGTTCATCTTTTTGACTTGAAATTATCAAATGAACCAAAATCCATTTGACTCCAAGCCACTTACAATTGGATTATATTTCCATCATAAGTCTATATGTGAGTTCAACCAAACTTGAATCAAGCCTTGATCAAGCCAATTGACACATTTAGGCTCACTTGACCCAAAGTGACCTAAAGGACTTTTTTGAGCCAAATTCTAGTCCAACCTAAATTAGATTGAACTAAGCTCATCCAAGCCTTGCATTGTGATCAACAATCATCCTAGGATGATCAATCACTGAAATTGGGTCAAACCAAGTCAAACTTAGCCTTTGACCAGGTCAACATTTAACCCAAATCAAACCCAAACTAGACAAAATCCATCATAAGTTAAATTGATTGAAACCATTGATCTAAACCAATCCATAATAAATGATTGAACTTGACCAAGCCATCAATTGAGCCAAACCAAGCCTAATTGTCCACTTAACCCAAGTTGACCCAAATTATCCTAAAAAGCCAAAATGGGTCAAATCATGATCTAAGCTAAATTAATTGCAACCAATGGCTCAAGTTCAATCCAAATGACTTGTTGAACTTGACCAAAGCTTTAATTGACCAATTAGATCCAACCTAGCCTAATTGATCATCAACCCAACTTGACCTAAAATGTCAAATCAACTTGAAATCAAACCAAATCAAAATTCATTAAAACTAAAGCTTGCAATACATTTCAAATGATCAACCAAGCCAAAACCAACCCATGACATAACCCAATTGGGTCGAATGGGTCAAATTGGTCAACTTGACCCATTTGGCCAAAGTGAACTTAAATGAACCAAAATCAAATCTAAACCTATTTGAACCAAACCAATGACACTCATAGGCTCCAAATGATTATTTGAACTTGACCTATCCCATAGTTTGACCCAATTTGACCAATTGGTCAGTCTAACCCAATTTAACCCAACTTGACCTAAATGGGTCAAATTGAACCAATTCAAACCAAATTAACTCCAAATCACTTGAAATTTGGCCCAACCCATTTTCAAATCTGTCCAAATCAAAGTGATGGCCAAATGAACATTTTTCCCTTAGGTCAAAGGATATCCTATGACCAAATTCACTTGGACTTTGGTCACTTTCTCAAAGCCACTTAGCACCCTTCTAGTGGCCAATGGACACCAAGGAGGGTGGTGAACATGACCTAATGAGCTTGGGTTGGCCATGACCCAAGCTAAGGCCAAACTGACCTCACCAATGGAATTTGAGCACTTAGATCACCAAATGCACTCACTTAGCACATGGGCATCCACTCTCCTTTACTTCACTACCCAAAATGACCCACATGGGGTTTTTGGAAGCTCAAACCATGCCTCAAATCCATGCCATTGATCAAAAATGGCAAAATAGCCATCATCATCTGATCCAAGGAGGGGGAGATATACTCCCCCTCATTCTCACTCAAACCACAAGCATTCATTTCCATAGAGCTAAGGAGATTCAATCGAAGCCTCCCTAAGCTTTTTCAAGCCATTACTAAGCTCCCTTGATTTCCATTCTTGGTTTTGCTCAAAGCTGAAATAAGGGAAGTGAATTGAAAATCTAACTCACTCAATTCTCCATCAAAATCAAATTAACCTTCCACACATCATCAGTTGACTTTTTCAAGCTCAACCAAGTTATTTCCCAAGTCTCCAAGCCACAAGAAGCACTACTTCGATCAAGCCCGATCACCATTGAAGGGGAGCTTGGTCAACCAGACCATCTACTCAAATCAAGACTTAATTTCAATACTGGGAAACTACCTCCTCCTGGAAGCATCGATAGCCTCTTGAGGTAATTGCTCAAAATATAGGAAAATTTTGTCCAAAAGTTATCACCTTTTAAAATCTTGACTGTTGGATGTGCATCTCCCCTCCTTTCGAAGGAGTGGGATCATTTTGATCCCAATCCGAGCTCAGGTAAGCTCGAATTGAATGAAGAGAGATGAACAGTGTTCCTCTCTCATTGCTCGCGAAGGAGAAGGATCACATTGTCCGTCCATGATTTGAAAATATGTTATTAGATCATGCTAGATTTGATTTAAGCCTAAACCATGGGATTAATCCATCCATCTTAGATCGATGGCTCAGAAAGACGCCGCCACCACTCAAACGACGGATGTGACAACTTAAATAACCTATCTCATCACACCGTGTGGAAAGCACACCACATTAGCTGCCATGTGGCCCGACAGAATTAGGGGTTAATTAGGCTTAATTAATCCAATTTTAATGTTGAAACTTCCAAAATTCATAACTAATTGTAGAAAAATCCAAAATTATATAAATAAACACTTATTTTAAAGATAATTTAAAGAAGAATAATATAAATTTAAAATTAATTAATTTAGAATAGTGATTTAACTTAATTTTAGGTTTTATTAGAAATATAATTAAGTTAATTACTCTCTAATTAATCCAGTAATTAACCCCAAACTTTTTGGGATAAATTAGTGGGATGACCTCTACCTCTCATTATTTTCTTGGAATTTGTTACTTTTTTAATTAGGGGAATTGCTTATTTCATCCCTAATCACTTTCTTAATTAATTAAATGATTAATTAATATGTTAAATAGTGATAAATTCATTAATTAAGCTTCCTAATCGACATGAAACAGTGAATGGACTTAGGGAATGAGATTGGGATTTCTTTTCCAATCTTTTCCCCTAAGTTTATTTCATTTGGATAAATACTTAATTAATTTACAAATTAATTAATGGCTTAATCACATCATTAAATGAATATTAATCAAATTTAAAACCAAATCATTACAGAACTTAATCATTTATTTCTTAGGTATATTCTTAGGTGTTCAATAACCTAAGAGAATTCCAAAGGAAATCATAATCAAACTACATGTGTAGGATGGTTATAAAAGTACTTAATTAACCCTTTAGCTTAATTAATCAATAATTGTCAATTAGGCCCCTTCATTTCTTAGGTGCATTGCTGATTTAATTTCCATGTGATTGCATATCATGTGTTGGCTCACAATTATTTGGATAATTATATTAAAGTGGTATAGGTAAAGGGTAATTAATGGATTTAATTCATGCCTTAACCTAAACAAAATATAAAATCAACCTAATTATTCTAAAATTAAACTAAACCAATTCACACATGGGGAAAATGGATTAGTACCAATAAACCCTTTTCATATTTTCTAAGTCAAATCAAATCCAAAATTTAAAAAAAAAATCTCCTTAAAGAATTTTGATTCATTTTAAATAATCCTACTTTATATGATTGTCCTTAAGAAGTAATTAGGGTGAATGAATTCATGTGCTTACATCCCTTTATTTCTTTCCTAGCATGCTAAATATTATTTGACATATGAAATCATGCATTCATTTCTTTTAAAAAATCAATTAAATAAATTGTTTCCTTTTATGTCAAATTGCATGTATTGGCTAAAATTAAGAATATGAGTGGCTATTATCACTATCAAACCAAAAATTATTTTTAAAACCTATAAATCAAAGATTATGAATGAAGTGATGCTACTTATGAATATTTATAAGCTTGCATGTGATTGTAGCATAAGATGTGTATTATTAAGTTCTCTCTTCTTCTCTTAACATGGATTTGCATAAGATTTGCAAAGTGTATAGTTCATTTGAGAAGAACAGAACACTTGCTTAAACCTATTCTTATACAATTCTATGTTATGACTTAAGAAGGATCTTCATATTATACATGTAAATCATACAACCAAATCAAACATAATCTTTTGCATGATTCTTTATCCATTTGGTTCTTTTGTACATCTACATGTATGATGGTGATATTAACATCCAGGATGAGGTTTTAAGTCCCTAAGTAGGTCTTATACCTTACTGGTGTTGAAAATAATGGCGTCGTACTCACTTATAACTTTTATACATGTGAATGTGCATTTTGTTAATGGATGAAAAATATATTATTCCTTAATGTCGTACTCGATCACCCTAATGAGTACATCTACGAATCTGCATGGTGTCCCCTAACACACTTAATAATAATCTCAACACTCTAATAAGACACCAAAATTTTTTTGCTGGAATGGTTCCTCTCTCCATCTTTGGTGAATGATGTCTCCAAGTATCGATAATGGATTTGTATTTCATATGAGTCCAAGTTAACCTTCTTTCCATTGGCAGCTTAGCTCATTTATTCTTTTGCTAGCCAACATCCTTTAGGTTTTAGGACCTCACTCCATGTAGGTCTTAAAACCACTCAATCCCCAATAAGTGAAAATAAAATTTAATATAAAAAATAACTAGAGACCTTTTTCTTACTGTTTCTATAGTAAGGTAAAGTTCATTCCATAAATGAGAAAAATAAATCCTTCATAAAAATATCATTTTTTTTAAAAAAAAGCACTTTCACAAAGTTCACATGATAAAACATTTGCACAAAAAATTTTCACAAAATATATAACTCAACCGCATCTAACAATCCTCAGGATTGTTATATGTAGGTTCTTTTCAAAACCAAAATCAAAATCATCTTTCAAAAAGCACATATTTGAAAATGAACATCCTCATTCAATAAGCCAAAATTTATTGAATGAAGATTTCATTTTCAAATAAAATCAAAATCATCTTTCAAAAAACATATATTTGAAAATTAACATCCTCATTCAATATACCCAAATTTATTGAATGAAGATTTCATTTCTAAATAAAATCAAAATCATCTTTCAAAAATCTCATATTTGAAAATGAACATCCTTAATAATATACCCAAATTTATTGAATGAAGATTTCATTTCCAAATAAAATCAAAATTATTTTTCAAAAGCACATATTTGAAAATGAATGTCCTCATTCAACATACCCAGATTTATTGAATGAAGATTTTATTTCCAAATAAAATCAAAGTCATCTTTCAAAAAGCACATATTTGAAAATGAACATCTTCATTCAACATATCCAAATTTATTGAATGAAGGTTTAATTTCCAAATAAAATCATTTTTCATGAAATTGAAACTCCATTCAATATATCTCACATATGTTTAAGTTGGAGTTTCCTTCTTTCAAAAAAGCACAAATTTGAAAATAAGCATCTTCATTCAATATATCCAAATTTGTTGAATGGATGTTTCATTTTCAAACAAAATCACACCATTTGAAACTCCACTTAACACATTCCACATGTATTAAGTTAGAATTTCCTTTTTCTTCAAAAAGCAATAATCACACACAAAAATTTCATCTTTGAAAAATAAAACATGATTCATTCATCCATATTTGTTAAATGGAAATCTCCTTGCAAAAAAATCATGAAAATCAAAATACATTGGAATTCCATTTGACATACCCAAATTTGTCAAATGAGAGTTTCATTTTTCAAAAAAAAAGAATCAAAAATAAATTGGAATCTATTTAACATACCACATTTGTTAAATAGAAACCCTTTTTTTTTCAAAAATAGCATAAACTAAAACAAAAATCAAACACATTTGGACTTTATTTAGCATACACAAATTTTCTAAGTAAAGATCTCATTTTCTAAAAACGAAAACAAAAATCAAACACATTTGGACTTTATTTAGCATACCCAAATTTGTAAATTAAAGATCTAATTTTCAAAAACCAAAAAAAAAAAAAATCAAACACATTTGGACTTTATTTAGAATACACAAATTTGCTTAAGTAAAGATCCCATTTTTAAAAATCAAAACAAAAATCAAACACATTTGGGATTTATTTAGCATAAACAAATTTGCTAAGTAAAGACCTCATTTTTAAAAATCAAAATCAAAATCAAACACATTTGAACTTTACTTAGCATACCCAAATTTGCTAAGTAAAGATCCCATTTTCAAAAAATAAAAACAAAAATCAAACACATTTGGGCTTTATTTAGCATACACAAATTTGCTAAGTAACGACCCCATTTTTAAAAATCAAAAATGAAAATCAAACACATTTGGACTTTATTTAGCATACACAAATTTGTTAAAGATCCCATTTTCTAAAATAAAAATCAAATACATTTGGACTTTATTTAGCATACATAATTTTTCTAAGTAAAGATTCCATTTCTAAATTTACACATGATATACATCATGGGAAAACAAGCAAAAAGAAAATTGTTTTATAACATCTCATTTAGCATACCCAAATTTGCTAAATGAGTAATCTCAAACAAAATCAATTAACTCTCTATTTAACATACTCAAATTTATTAAATAAAGGGTCCCCATGCATAAAATCAAATTCAAATATGAACCAATGGAAGCATCAAAAGTTCCTCCAAAATATTTGAACCCATTCAACATACACAAATTTGTTGAATGTGGATTCTAAACTCAAATGAACTCAAAATCTCTCCTCCAAATTATTCAAAATCTCTCCTAAATTCAATGAGCCCCACTTAACATATTCAAATTGTTGAGTGTGGGTTCAAACTCTAAATCAAATTTAAAAAGTCAGTAATATCAAGATAGAAAATCTGATTTGAGTTTGTTCAACAATTGCAAAGTTCCATCAATCTCACCACTTTTCTCAATTTAGTATAGCGCAAAATGGATTCTCAAAGTATGTGTTCACCTTCCCTTTGGGATGGATTTGGCCTTGGATCGGCCGCCTCCCCAAACTATTTTGCTCATTTACATATTTGGGAGATTTGAGGGATTACTTGTGAGGGGCAACCCTCACCACTATCAAAGGTGGTAGTGGCTCATCCATGTTGAGATGCCCTCATATTTTGAATTTTCCTCACTAAAGAGGAAGGAGGTAGAGGTTCTCGCAGCAGTCATAGTTCCAATGCCCATGCAGTCAGTTGTTCCCATCACTCCAAGCAGGGCTAGTACCCACTCATTCTTCCTCTAAGGGAAGGCTACCGCTTCGTGGATAGTCTCCACCTTTGAGGTAGGGTCTAGCTCTACATTGCTCCACCTAAGAACTCAAAGCCACAATAGAGCCACAAGATCGCCACATGTTGCAAGGAGATGGAAGTACCTCACATTGCAAGAGGGTCACCCAGGTAGTTTCTCCTTTGCTTACTCTGAATAAGTTCCATCCCCTTTTCAGTTCTGAAGGAGAGGAAGATGTCAGGAGGATTACAATATCACCTCCACCTCCAGTTCATTAAGACACCCATAGATAGGAAGAGAGGTCATATGCTAGCCTCGTGACAGTTTATGCCAAGTTGGTGGGGCTTATGGATGGTTAGTCATGCCAGTTTGATTTATGATTATTCCTCAAGTGTGAGCATATCCGTCAAGAGAGGCCGAGACTGTATCATTCATGTTACTAGTAGAGAGAAGTATGCCGTGTAGTCAACAACCTCCATCCTCATAGATTTCCGATCGAGCCGCCACCATGGCCACTAATAGTATTCTATTGATTGGTACTACCCATCAGAGGGAGAGCCCCACAGTAAGAAGTCGTGTTGTCTCCATCACCGCCACTCCACTCCATCGCCGCCAGTGGTTCCATCTTCTATAGTTCCACCCAAAGCCATGAAAGCAGCATCAGGAGAGAAGAAAGCCCCACTGATCCGCTATGGCCAAGGATCCCACTTCATCTACCCACCACCGAGAGGTGAGCTTCTCTCGACCTCCTACTTTGGTGAAGAGGAGTGACCTCAGCAAAGATCATAGTTATACCATCACCACCACCTTAATATCATGGATATAATAGGGAGAAGGACAGCCTATCCCATAGTAGATCCTGAGGCAAGCACTCCACCCATAGTAGTTGACAGCCATGAGCATCTTTCTAGTGAGCATAGCCTCAGGGTTAGACTCCAAAGTAGGGAGGTCATGTATCTCCATTCATGAGCATGATCCCACCACGGTCACCACCATATTTATTTGTCAGCTACCGCCTTGATGATATCTTAGCATAGTTCTACTAAAAAAAAGAAAGAAATCTGGTATGACTTGAGAGGAGAAGGTTAGCTTTGACCCCAATGAAGATGATTTGTTGGAAGACTCCCGAGGTGCATATGGTTGATACTGAGGTTCTCTCCTTCGAGATCAGATTTGAAGGTTTGCCAACAGATGATACAACCCATTTGACCCAACACCTCCTTCAACAACTCAAGAAGAAAGATGAGCAAATTGATAGGATGGGAAAGAGAGTTGAAGATTTGATAGTGGTAGTTCTAGAACCTCAAAATCAAGCCCCAGCAGTACATCCTACCATTGTGGAGACTCACAAGTATTTATGTCCTGGATCAACCCAAGAGTTCACCTCCAGAGTAAGCTTGCAGAGAAGGTAGTGGATGTACTCATAAGAAAAAAAGATATCAAACTCATGGTGAACAACAAGTGAAGAAGTTGCAAAACCCGGTGGTTCATCGCCCAAAGGGTAGACCTACCGAGGAATTCGATGCTATCCAATATCCTAAGGGTTTTTTGCCTTCTTCTTTCAAAAGTTTTGATGGCAATGAGAACCCTCGCTAACATATAGCACATTGTGGCACTATTGCAATGCGGTGGCAAATGATGCATTATTATTTCTCTCGCCTTAGTATAGCTTTTGATTGTTGAACACTCAATGATAAGGAAGACTTAAGTTGGAGCAACTCTTAAGAGGTTTGCTAGAGCTCAAGAAAGGGTAACGTATCTCGTGTAGCTCAACAACACCTGAGTCCTCATTGATTATATTCTTAGATGGCATAATTTAAGCATGAAATGAACCAACTATTTGAACAACATGCTAAAATTCTATTAAAGAATATTCATGGCTCGGTTGCCTTCATGCTTAAAGGTTTCACCATTAAGACATTTTAGAAGCTAATCAACAAGGTGGCTAGCTTATAAGGAGAGGTCAAATAGTTGCCTTTTTTAAGATCAATCATTAAAGCCAAAGCTATAGAAAGCCTATGAAAAGAAGCCAGGGGAAGTAGCAGCATTGGATAAGGGGAAGCAACCCCGAGATCATGAGAGACCTCGAGCTCAACCTTCACTTCCACCTCCTTTACCACCGCCACCATCTTACCCACCAGAGCCTCCATGACCTTCGCCTCCTCCTCCTTAACCATACTCAACGAGTATATACACCTGTGCTATCATCCACCTACTCTTTGGATAAATTAAATAAAACCTTATTCATTTAAGAGGAGGTAGTCAAAATCTTTAAGAACCTCTTAAAGAAACTTTAGCTACCCAAGCCTAGAAGCGAGGAAGTGAAGAGTAATGATCCTAACTTTTGCCCCTACCATGCATGCTAGGCCATATTTTGGAGGATTTTTACATTTAGCTTGAGCATAGTTAAAGTCAAGCACTATAGTTATCCCTAAGGAATATCAAAACAACCATCCAATTCTTGTTAAGGTAATCCTTGGGATACATGTGATCCTTCAAACAAAAAAAGAAGGTTGGGATATTTTATCCCTAACCTCTAAAAAAGATTATTTCTAAAATCAAGAAACTTTCCTTATAGTGCTGAGGCCCAACCTCCAACATCAAGAAGGTTCGCAAGTTGCCAAAGATAACTTGGGAAAAGTAGGAGCTCAACAGCAGCATCAGTAGCCCATACTTGCCTCGGATAGCCAAGTAGTGCAATCACCGACTGAGTACATCCTCCATTCCACCATTGCAGCTACTACTTCAACCAACATTCCTACTTCAGCTAGTTCTTCTTTTAATTGACATCTTGTATCAATGGATGAGGGCATCAAATCCCTCACCCTACTTTACTAGATTTCTACTATGTACCTCCTTTTAAATCTATAAAATTGAGGAATAAAGCTAGTTTGAATTATATATGTACCACTTTTGATGGGTTATCTAATTTTACTCCTTTAGAAAACTCTTCAAGTCTTAATAACTATAACAACTTTGATCATCCTCTTTTTGATTTTGAAATGGGCTTTCCTTTCTGAATAATACGGGTTCACCTCCTGATATAGACTTGGAATCATCTGATTCTGAGGGTCCTATAAGAGAAGTTATGTAATGGTGTAGAATCTTCCACTAACCCCCACAAGAGATCACCAAGTTAACCTCACAAAGGTTCTACCTCCCAAAGACCTCAAGATAAGGGAAATAAGTCATTGGTTCAAGTAATCAAGAAGCCCTCCAAGATGATGCTCCACACATGGATATGCTTGTGGAGGATCAGCCTAAACTTGATTAAAATGTCCTCACTCACCTAAGAAAGTTGTCAACCAAATTAAGCATATATGATGTCTTGTCTTATCAAAAGAGATGAGGGAATCATTAATCAAGGCTCTTCTTGATCCAAAAATATGCTTAGCTCAGCTGACCGCTGTTGGAGAGGAGGCACATTATTCAAGAGAAGCTCAGGGAGTCACATTCACAAGCGAAGACCTTCTTCTGGGGATATGGAGCGCAATCGTCCCCTCTAAATCACAATGGATATGGGTGATTCACTTTCTGTGGTGTGATTTAGGTGCATCATGAACATTATGAGCCTAAAACCTTGCCTATTTGAAGATTGACATCTCTAACTCGAGGAGATCGATGATGAGGATTCAATGAACATGAGGTGCTTTAGAAGACTAGGAAATAGGTGACTAGAAGACTAAGCCAAGTTCTATATAATTGATTCAAATACATCATTCACTTTTTGGTAGGCCTTGGATACAAAAGATGATGGTTCCATCCTCCTTCATTAAGCATCAAGTTTTCAAAGATGGAATCAAATATGTCAAAGGAGATGAAAAGCCATTTCAGAGAGGTTAAGATATATGAGAATGTGACCTACTATCTTCCCCAAAATCAAAACACCTGTTCTCGTGAACTTGGCCAAAATTCAAATACAAAAGAAAAAGAAAAATAAGATAAAGAAAAAGAAAAAGAAAAGAAAAAATAAAGTACAAGGGAGCGAAAGGGACAGAGGTAGAGCCATGTTACATTCCACCCACGTTCATTCCACCATGGACATATGGGTAGATGACTGACCTCCACCAAAGGAAGAGGTAGATTGAGGCAGTTCCAGAGGTGGAAGACCCCTGGTTGGCCCACCAATAGGGCCATGTTCTAGCTGTGAGTACTCGCTATTCACATAGACTTAGAATCCAGCTGAGGATGAGTCTCATGTGATTAGCACTACCAACCCCTCTCGGGGTTTCATTGAGGTGACACTCGAGCTGAAAGATGAAGATAAGGCCTCCAAGTAAAGCATGAATATATTTGAATCAGGATTATGTAAAACCATTAGGCAGTAGTTGGAAACCTTAGCTCTAACCCCACTTTCTTCTTAAAAAGTTGAGGGTTTGGTAGTTAAGGAGGCCTCTAAATCTTCCATGGATGTTAAGCTGAAGAAATTCCTATTAGGATCATCATCCTCAAGTCTATAAGCAGATGTAGAACTTGAGGATAATTTATATAAAGATTTAATGGAATTACCTTTTGATTGGTACTCCTTGTGTTCATAATCTAAAGAAAGGTTTGATTCCTTATACATGGTCGGCAGAGTATTTTGAATTTGGATAATAAAGGGGATGCACAATCAAGACCAGACTAGATTCAAGATGGGGTCCAATCAATGATGATGATATTATTTGTCACCAATCATCCGAGTCGATAGGTTCTTCTCAAACCACACTAACTCTTATGGAGGTGTGTTTAGAAACTTTAGATGATCTGATGATCTTCAAATCAAAGATGCACTCCAAAATTTGAAGAAGAAATCCATTCAACCATCGACAAGCTCAAAGAAATCAACCTCGATGAGAAGATCCACCCCACATACATCGCTGAAGAAGAAACCAATGACTTAGTTAGGCTATTGATTGAAGTTTAAGGACCGCTTTGCATGGAGCTATGAAGAGATGCCCGATTATCTCTAAAATCCACAAACTAGCAATAGACCCTAACGCTAACTATCAAGCAAGCCCTAGATGCATGCATTAGAAATCAACTCATTTCTAAAGTCAAGAAATTGATCGATATGCTTTATCGAAGAAAAATACCACTTTAGCCGTGTCATGCCTTAAGAAAAAGAATGGCCAAATTATATATGCATCGATTTTGGACTTAAATAAGGCATGTCCTAAGATGAATTTTCACTTCCTATACTAATTAATGGTGGACATTGCTCATCTCATGCATATTCTCTTCATGGATCATCGCTACAACCAAATCAAGATGGCCCCTCAAGATGAAAGAAACACTTTTGAACCTCGATCGAATCTATTATTATAAGGTCATGCCTTTCCTTAAAATGTTGGTGCTACATAAGTCATCATGACTCGATCTTCAATGAACTCATTCATCATCAAGTTGAATGTTATGTTGATGATCTAGTAGTCAAAAGCAAAGAAAAAAGAAGACCATCTCTTTGACTTGAGAGTAGTTTTCAAATGGTTAAGATAATTCAACTCAAAATGAACCCCAAGTGTGCATCTGAGTCTTAGAAGTTCGTTTGTTGTCCGACCGGGGAATAGAGATAGACCCAAAAAAGATCAAAGCTATCTTAGAAATGCCACCCCCTAAAAGTTTAACTCAACTTAGATCATTCCAAGGGTGGTTGGCATATTTAAGGCACTTTATCTCCAATCTATCGAGGAGATGCAAGCCATTTTCAGCACTTGTCAAAAAAGATGCTAAGTTCAAGTGGGATGACAAGTGCCGATGCTTTTGAAGACATCAAAGTATTTGGTGAAGCTAATTCTAGCACCTATCCTCGCAAGCCACTTATCCTATACTACCACATTGATGACTTGGGCTTTGTTGGCCCAAACCAATGATGAAGGGAAGGAGAACACTCTCTATTATCTCAACCATCATCTAATCCATGCTGAATCAAACTACCCACCTATTGAGAAATATTGCTTAGCTTTAATCTTCGCATCCCAAAAGCTACGACACTATATGCTTCTCATAAGGTAAACTTGATTTCAAGAATCAATCCACTGATCTCATGACATCCAATGGCATGTTGGTCCATGATTCTTAAAGTTTTACATTACATTCATACCCTCCATGTGGTGAAAGAAAGGCACTAGCGATTTTTTTTAGCACACCCACTTCTGCTGATTCTCCTTAGTGATGACTCCCCGATGAACAAATCATGAACTTAGGGGATATTGACCATTGGGAGATGTATTTTGATGGCTTCCTTTCAAAAGGAGAAGAACCATGATCTACTCTTCCGAAAGGGGTAGAATCATTTTAACTCATCATGATGTGATGAGATTCTCATATTATCTCTCCAATCCATGCACCAACAACAAAGTCGAGTATGAGGCTTTGATTGTCAGTCTGGAGTTAGTTATTATAGTGTGTGTCAAAAGCATCAAGATCTATGGGGATTCTCAGTTGCTCATCAACCAGAATGTTGGGTCCTATAAGGTTCTAAAACCTAAGCTTCGTCACTATCATGAGTACACCATGATGTTATTGGCCCAAATCGAGGTCACCATCAAGGTTCCTCAAGAGAGAACATATGATGCTGATGGCCAAACTCCAAGAATTGCATGTCGGAAGATGAGTCCATTCCAATAAGGGTCCAAAATAGACAAGTCTATCCCTTATTGATGCTGAACTCATCGAGATACTCTCTTGAAGGGGAGGTTGCTAAAAAGATGAGGAGTGGATTGGAGGCAACCATTCATAGATTACTTGAACAGAGGCAAACTACGAGAAATCATAAGCCCATTAAATGAAGCAGAGAGATATCTCTTATGCTCTCGTGGATGGCACCTTGTACTAATGATCTTTTAATCAAATGTGGTTACTACAAACAAAAGCCCATAAGATCGTGATCGAGGTACATTTAGTCTATGTATACATCAATCAAGATGAAAGCAAAGATCAAGAGGCTATACGCCTTAATGATTCTACTGATGAAGGAGATGCCACCAATGTCAAGTACATGATGTGTCGCACCAACCACCCAACATTCTATACCTATATTGGCCTCATGGCCATTCGATACATAGTGGGTCCATTGATCCTCCTTCTAAGGGTCATCGCTCATCCTAGCTACCACCGACTACTTTTCCAAGTCCCCACTTAGAGGTCACAACTGATGTGCTCCAATTTTTAGAACCATATTATATATAGTTCGCCTCAATGAATTATATCCATAATGGTACCGCATTCAAGCACCAAGATCAATTTCACAGAGACATAGTATAGATTGGAGATACTCACCATCTACTATCCCAAGGAATGGCCTAAAAAGTATTCAACAAAACTCTCATCCGATACTAAAGAAGACACTCGATGATAACAAAGGCATGGCAGCTAGTTGAAGCTTTGTGGGCATACCGCACACATACAAAACTCCAACCAACCCACCCCTCCTCTAGAGAATGCTGCCATTAGAAGAGCTCGAAGGTTTAGAGGAGAGATGCCTACAGGCATGCCAGAACCTCGAGTTGATAAAGCCAAGATGATTCAAGGTCACAACAAGTTGCTCTGCCCTAGAACTTTTCCAGTATGAGAGCTTGTTTTAGTTCTAAGAAGACCAATTATTGCCCATCGAAAGATCGAAGGCAAGTTTGAACCCACATGGGAAGGCCCTTTTGTCATAGAGGAGGCCTACCAAGGAGGATCTTAGCAACTTATTAATTGTAAAGGGGAACACCGATGCTTCCAATCAATGGGCTATTTGAAGAAATACTACCCATAAAATCATGTTTGAAAATAATTATCTTCAAAATTCTATCCAATTCATCAAAATATTCTCTTCATTCAAGTGTTGTTGTTTGTTTAAAATCCATCACATGTTGGGGTAGGTAAGAGAACCCAAGAGGCATCATATCCTTCTTTCACAACACAACAAATTAAACATGATCCCAGCTAATAGGTGCAAGAGAACCAAGAAGCATCCTATTTTGACTAGCATAAAGAAGAGAACTAAGCATCCTTTCTTGGGATCACAACTACCATTGTGGCACTTTCATCATCAACTTTAAGTTGTTTAGATAGTGAGAGAATGCAAGCGGCATCCTATCCTCTTTTAACACAAATACATTTCTTTTGTCTTAAATTATTTTGAAGTGGGAGCAAGCCCCCTGTGGCACTCACTCATTAGTTTTAGGTCTGAAGACATGCTATCTTAAGTGTATCAGTGGTCATTTGACCTGATGTGAGTCCCATGCTTTCTTCTTGACTTGACCATTACAAATGATGAACACCTTGTTAGTTTGGTAGCCTCACTATAAAAGAAGCTACCTCATGTTGACTTTGTTTAAGAGGATGTAAGCCTACATTTCTTTCTTGAACTTGTCATCATACACCCACTAGTCGAGTATATTTGAGTTAGATAAGTCCCCGGCTCCTTTCTTTTGACTACTTTTGAGTTGATATAAGTCCCTGAATTCACTAGTAGTCACCCCTAGGTCGATAGCACTCGCCAAAGATAGACTATCTTGGCAATCAGTCACTAGGAGGATGAGTCCCATGCTTCTTCTAGATTGTCACAAATCAATGGGCATCTTAGGTTGGTTGATATTCTCTATGCTGATAGTGACTCACTCAGTGGATACACCACTCTTGGCAGATGTGAGCCCTCCCACTTTCTCCTTGAGTTAGCCACCGAATACCTACAGACATTATCTTATTGGTTTTGGATAAAGCCCCAGTGGCACCTTCCTCTGCACTCTACTTGATCACATCCTGACCCCATTTAGACACTACCCTACTTTGGATTGGCAATCCCCCCTTTCCTAGTACCCTGGTTGGAGAATTTGTTCAGCGGATGCACAGATTCTCCCTTGGACCAATAAATCAGATATCTAGGTGATATAAGCTCCTTAGTATGATCTCAAACCAAATATCCATAAAAAATAAATAAACATTCACTTATGGATTAGGAATTCAAGCCCCTAGTGGCCCCTTTCCCAAGCAAGCATCCTATCTTTAGGGCAGAACTCCCATAGAATTGCCTAACTACACTTGAGTTGAGATAAGTCCCGTCACTCTCTGAGTCACCCTTAGGTCAAGTTCAATCTATTTTGTCACAAACAAAGTTGCCTCAGTCATTTTGCTCAAAGATATAAGTCTACTACATTCTTTCTAGCATGATCGCCACAAACCGGCCCCAGGTCGCTGACATGTTACTTGTATGTCACCCCAATGGTCTTTCATTCAGGAAGATGTGAGTCTCTGTGCTTTCTTCCTTAAATTAGCTGCTGCAAACTGAAAGGTTGGTTGAATAGTTCTCCCCTTCAGTCGAGAAACTATTCCCTTTGGATCAGTAAATCTGAAGTTCAACCAAGGTCGACATGGCCCCTACTAAGTGTAGTCCATCGCAAACCAATGGGATCCACCAAATATAATTAAAAATGGAATTAATTTTGACTATCTTTGAGTTGATTTAAGTCTGCCAACGGTATTCACTCAATAGTCAGCCTAAGGTTGGGTTCGATCTGTTGCCTCGCCAATCATCCCAGGAATTGATCCCTACTCTAGAGCATGTAAGTCTACTACGCTTTCTTCTTAGTACAACTGCTACACACTGAAAGGCAACCCCTCCAGTTGGATAGGCTTACCATGTGGTTAGTAGACTACCCCTTTATATAGGTAAATCTGAAGTAGGCCAAGGTTGACATGGCCCCTACTCAATGTGATCCATCACAAATCGATAGGGTCCATCTCAAAATTAAAAATTAAAAATCTGAAATAAAACCAGCCAACCTCTCCTAGTGGAGTCAAATTAAACAATTAAATCAATCAGCTTCTTCTCAGTGAGATGCAAATCTTTCCAATCTCCCTAGTGGAGTCAATTCAATCCAACCCAAACCTGCTCCCCCTAGTGGAAGGTTCACACCTTTTTATCCCCAGTGGATTCCAAATTCTAATCTCATAGCAGATTTCACAACCGCTTATCCCCAGTGGATAACTTGAGCCTTTTCCCCTAATGGAAGGCTCACATACTCCATCCCTAGTGGATTCCCCCTTCGCTCTCTTATGTTTTTGACATAAGTGGTGTCGCATTGCACTAAGATCTTAATTTCTTCTGCACCTCGAGTTTAGGAGTAGATCATTTCTAATAGTGCTTGTGATTGTTTGAACATTGTTGATCATCTCGGTCAACACTAATACGTGCGGTATGCCTTGTCAATCACACCTCACCTATTGGGCACCCTTTGTTGACCTCACTTTTGGAGTGAGCTTTCAACTTCTCCATCTTAGACATAGGACTCCTTTAGACACTAAGAGTTTCTTAGTCTTAAATCACTTCTAGTGATTAAGTGAGAAAATAACCTAACACTAGAGACTTAGAGGAGTTAGCCATATGAATAGGTTATTCCTTAAGGGTGTTAGGAGGACTTTCCTACCCTATAGCTTGAACCCAATCCTTGCTTCCCTCCTTCAAACCAATCCAAATCAAATCTTAAATCAATTCCAACTCAATTAATTTTTCAAATCATAAATCATTTCAAACCAAATCTTAAATCAATTCCAACTCAATTTTCTCAAATCATAAATCATTTCAAAACCCAAATCAATTATAACTCAATTGATTCTCAAATCATAAATCAATTCCAAAATCCAAATCATAAATCATTCCAAATCAAATGATTGAAACAATGATTGAATTCAAATTCTAAAATCTTTTCTAAGCCCTTTGATTTCATCTATGGACTTAGCTCAAATCAAATCCAAATCACTCCAAACTCAAAAGATTTTCTCATAACCCATTTATATTCTCATTTATATTCACAAATATAAATGAAATATAAATTCAAATAACCAAAACTAAATTTAAAACTCAAATCAAAATCCAACTTATATCTTTTAAGCCAATTCTTGATTTACCAAATCATTCTCAAATCAATCCAAACCTTGATTTTCTCTTCAAACAATCACTTCTTCAATCACATGCCCAAATATAAACATAAACTAATCATCAAACCAAAATCAAACTAACCAAAATCAAACCCATGTTCATCCTTTTGACTTGAAATTGTCAAATGAACCAAAACCATTTGACTCCAAATCACTTACAATTGGATTTATATTTCCATCATAGTCCATATGTGAGTTCAACCAAACTTGAATCAAGCCTTGATCAATTGACCCATTTAGGCTCACTTGACCCAAAGTGACCTAAAGGACCTTTTTGAGCCAAATTCTAATCCAACCCAAATTAGATTGAACTAATCCAATCCAAGCCTCACATAGTAATCATCCTAGGATGATCAATCACTCAAATTGGTCAAATCAAACCAACCAATCTTGACCAAGTCAATTTAGCCCAAATAAAACCTAGCCAAAATCCACCATAAGCCAAATTGATTGAACCCATTGATCTAAATCAATCCATAATCAATGATTGAACTTGACCAAGCTATCAATTGAGCCAAACTAAGCATAATTGACCATTTGACCCAAGTTGACCCAAATTGACCTAAAAAGCTAAAATGGGTCAAATCTTGATCTAAGCTAAATTGATTGCAACAAATGGGTCAAATTCATTCTAAATTGATTGTTGAACTTGACCAAAGCTTCAATTGACCAACTAGACCCAACCTAGCCCAATTGACCATGAACCCAACTTGACCTAAAAGGTCAAATCAACTTGAAATCAAACCAAATCAAAATTGATTGAAACCAAAGCTTGCAATACATTTCAAATGATCAACCAAGCCTAAACCAACCCATGACCTAACCCTCAAATGGGTCAAATTGGTCAACTTGACCCATTTGACCTAAATGAACCTAAATGAACCAAAACTAAATCTAAATTGAACCAAACCAATGACACTAATAGGCTCCAAATGATCATTTGAACTTGACCTAACCCATGGTTTGACCCAATGTGACCAATTGGTCAACCTTACCAAATTTACCCAACTTGACCTAAATGGGTCAAATTGAACCAATTCAAACCAAATGAACTCCAAATCACTTGAAATTTGGCCCAACCCATTTTCAAATCATTTCAAATCTTCCCAAATCAAAATCATGGCCAAATGACCATTTTGTTCTTAGGTCAAAGGGTATCATAACCAAATTCACTTAGAATTTGGTCATTTCTTTCTCAAGGCCACTTGGCATCCTTCTAGTGGTCCATATGGACACCAAGGAGGGTGATGAACATGACCCAATGAGCTTGGCCCATGACCCAATCCAAGGCCAAATGACCTCCAATGGAATTGAACACTTGGATCACCAAAAAATGCACTCAGCACATGGGCTCCACTCTCCTTCACTCCACTACCCAAAATGACCTACATGGGATGTTTGGTAGCTCAAACCGTGCCTCCAATCCATGCCATTGATCAAAAATGGCAAAACGGCCCATCACTGTTCGATCCAAAGAGGGGGATATATACTCCCCCTCATTCTCACTCAAACCATAATTCATTTCTAAGCAAGTGAGATTCAATCAAGCCTCCCCAAGCTTTTCCAAGCCATTCCCAAGCTCCCTTGATTTCCATTCTCAATTTTCTCAAAGCCAAAAAACATAGGAGGTGGTGAAAATCCAACTCACTCACCTCCATCAAAATCAAATTAACCTTGCACACACCATCAGTGGACTTCGTCGAGTTCAACCAAGTCATTTCCCAAGTCTCCAAGCCACAGGAAGCACTACTTTGATCAAGCCCGATCACCATTGAAGGGGAGCTTGGTCAACTGAACCATCTACTTCAAATCAAGAACCTTCAATGCTTTGTCTCTACTATGAAGCATCCTCCATCGAGATAGCCTCCGTGAGGTAACTACTCAAAACTATAGCCATAAAAATTGTTGGTCCTTTTGAAGGAAATTATAACCCTAGAAATCTTGACCGTTAGATGTGCATCCCCTCCTTCCGGTGTGGGATCATTTGATCCCAACCGAGCTCTGAGCAATTGAATGAGAGATCAACGATTTGTCTCTCATCGCTCATGAAGAGAAGGATCACCATCCGCCCGCATGATTGGAATGGATGTTGATCATGCATATCCCTTCAATTTAATCCTAAACTACAGGATTAATCCTAATAAGATCGAACAACCCGCAGAGAAGATGTCACCGACCATGGATGTGACAACTTAAATAACATATCTCATCGTGCCATGTGGAAAGCACGCAGCGTTAATCGGCACATGGCCTAATGGGATTAGGGGGTTAATTTGGTTTAATTAATTCAATTTTAATGTTAACTTCCAAAATTCATAACTAATTATAGAAAAATCCAAAAAATATACAAATAAACACTCATTTTAAAGATAATTTAGAGAACAATAATAGAAAATTCAAATTAATTAATTTGGAATACTGATTTTAACTCAATTTGGGTTTTAATGGAAATATAAATAAGTTAATTACTCTCTAACTAATCTATCAATTAACTCCAAACTTTTCAGGATTAATTAATGGGATGACCTCTACCTCCCATGATTTTCTTGGAATTTGTTGTTTGGTTAATTAAGAGAATTGCTTGTTTCATCCCTAATCACTTTCTTAATTAATTAAATGATTAATTAACATGTTAAGAAGTGATAAATTTATTAATTAAGCTTGCTAATCATCATGAAATAGTGAATGGACTTAGGGAATGAGATTGAGATTTCTTTTCCAATCTTTTCCCTAAGTTTATTTCATTTGGATAAATACTTAATTAATTTGTAAATTAATTAATGGCTTAATCACCATTAAATAAATATTAATCAAATTCAAAACCATCATGAACTTAATCATTTAAGATTCTTAGGTGTTCAATAACCCAAGAGAATTCAAGAAATCATAATCAAACTGTGTAAGAAGGTTATGAAAGTACTTAATTAATTTTAGCTTAATTAATCAATAATTATGAGCCAATTGCATTAGGCCCTTATTTCTTAGGTGCATTGCTGATTTAATTCCATGTTGAATATATGTTGTCTCATAATTATTTGGATAATTATGTTAAAGTGGTATAGGTAAGGCATAATTAATGGATTTAATTCATGCCTTAACTTAAAAAAAACATAAAATCAACCTAATTGTTCTAAAATTAAACTAAACCAATTCACACATGGGGAAAATGGATTAGGTTCCTAAGGCAAAGCAAATCCAAAAATTAAAAAAAAATTCCTTAAAGAATTTTGATTCATTTTAAATAATCCTATTTTATATGATTATCATTATGAAGTAATTAGGTTGAATGAAGTCATGTGCTTACATCCCTTTATTTCTTTCCAAGCATGCTAAATATTATTTTTCATATGAAATCATGCATTCATTTCTTCTCAAAAGTCAATTAAATAAAATATTTTTCTTTATGTCGAATTGCATGTGTTGGCTAAAATTAAGAATATGAGCGGCTATTATCACTATTAAACTAAAAAAAATTTCAAAACCTATAAATCAAAGATTATGAATGAAGTGATGCTACTTATGAATATTTATAAGCTTGCATGTGATTATAGCATAAGATGTGTATTATGAAGTTCTCTCTTCTTCTCTTAACATGGATTTGTATAGGTTTTTCAAAGTGTATAGTTCATTTGAAAAGAACACAACACTTGCTTAAACCTATTCCTATGCATTTCTATGTTATGACTTAAGAAGGATCTTCATATTGTACATGTAAATCATACAACCAAATCAAACATAATCTTTTGCATGATTCTTTATCCATTTGGTTTTTTTTGTACATCTACATGTATTTAAGAAAAGTGGTATATTATGACATCCCTGCGATGTTTTAAGTAGCCCTAAGTAGGTCTTGTACCTCACGCCTGTGTAGAAAATAATGGCACCATACTCACTTATAACTTTTATACATGTGAATGTGCATTTTGTTAATGGATAAAATCCCTTTTCTACATAATAAATACATTCATCAATGGAATATCCAAATCAAATCATATCTCTTAGCATTCACCATCAAGGTGTGCTAAAATTTGCATTGCATATTATGCTTAGGATTATTCATATGCATGGTATACATGGTGGAAAGAAATAAATGGGTGTGTGTTAAGTGATAGTAATCCACCCTAACTAATCCTAAGATGCCTTTCTTGTTAAATAGGGCTATTTAGAGCAAATCTAAACTTAGGGTTAATTGAAATACATAATAAAACATTCACTAAAGGAAAATCATTAATGAATCTAAATATTTTAAGGATGAAGAGAAGTTCTCTTCTTTTCTTCTCTTCATAACATTTAGTCATTAAGTGTAGGTTCATTCAAACTAAATCAAATCATCAACTAAAATTGACAAACTAACTAAATCACTTAAAATGAAACTACCATCTAAATTGAATCTTTTACACTTAGAAAATTCCAACCTTATAGCCTAGCTAAGATATGCCACCCAAGCCTCAAATGGCACACACATTAGACTAAGTCACCATTTCTAGCTTTAGGTTAAGATAGTGCATGGTTTGATGATTTTTTGTGGTGTATTATTTTTTTACTAGATGTTAGGGTGCATGTAGATGGATGATAATGATCTTAGCAATCATGTTTCTATGTTGTGCTTAAGCAATAATAAAAATATAAATCATTTTTCTATGAAGGTTGCTTATACCCCTAAGCATAACCAAAAATAGGACATGTGGACTTAGTTACCCATGTGTGGGGTGCTAAGTCCAAATCATTCATATAAATTGCTTGGGTTGAATGGTATGTTTAGTTAATCTCTATTTTACAGGCTTCAATTAGATTTACCTTTCCCATTTTGATGTCAATTTTGTAATTAAGACTTGGAATGAATGTTATGGGGGGATTAGGATAACATTGGTTATAATACCATGTCTTATGTACCATGTGATACCTTTGGAGCAACTACATCCTAAGTCAAACTAAAAGAAAGAAAGAAATGAAGAAGGAAAGAAATGAAGAAAGGAAAAAATAAAGAATGAAGACCCCCATAACATGAATTCTTTTAATTATAATTATTCATTTGTAATCCGAGTTGTATAAGGGTAGAGCTCGGCTACCCACATTTCTTTTCAGGTAGTGCAATGAAACTTGATCATATCGGGCTCTTATTCTTTTACACTAATTTTATAAATTGATTGATGTTATGTTTATGATTGTGC
Source organism: Cymbidium sinense (assembly GCA_021442155.1). Lineage (NCBI taxonomy): Eukaryota > Viridiplantae > Streptophyta > Magnoliopsida > Asparagales > Orchidaceae > Cymbidium > Cymbidium sinense. The sequence goes on from CM038217.1 coordinate 195,565,145, forward strand.
AATTAGGATGGCATGATTTTTTTAGTTTCTTAATTATCTAATGGTTGTTGAATGGCTTGGATGTGATTAGGCTTTTAGAGAAAAATAAATTTTATATCCAATTAATAAACATAAAATTAAACTAAATAATTCATAACATCACTTAAATCCTAGGACATAAATCAAGATAATAAAAGATTTAGCAACCCCTTAGCTGGATTTTGTATGTCTCGCATCATGCATAAATCATATTATCTCACTCTTACTAATGGAGGGCGTCCACCTTTGCTAGAGAAAATGGCTTGACCTTTGAGAGCCATGGTGGAAATACACCTCCTTCTTTCTGATTTTGGGTCATAACCAATTTCTCATGCATTAGGCATATGAAATCCCATAGCCTATGTCAAATAAAAATGTCCAAAAATTAAAATAAACCTTAACAAAATTTGCATTAGATTTAAGTCATTTATGCATGCCCTTCATGATCTAGTCTCTTAGGGAGTGTGTTTAAGGACTTAGTCTCCTTTCTAAATAAACATCAGCTTAGCCATCTTGCAAAGCATAATACTTTCCTACATGTATTTAAAATCGTAAGAGGAGTTAATTGGCAACCACTCCAAGCAGTTGTAAGTCCAACAGTCAGGTGGATTACTCTCTCTTGTGGAGGTAAACCATATACCCATTTTTTTGCCTTAGATTCAGGTCGTGCTTTGGCCCTCGTCAAATCTCTCTAGATTTAGGATCTGAGATTGTTGTTTCCCTTCATGGGCTACAAGCATAAATCCTCACCTCTTAGGCATTTCTATAATCTTGTGTTGTGGAATTATAAGCCCTAAATTTTTGATAAAAATTTAACTCAAACACATAATTCTCCTCAATTTTAAAAAATATAAAGCTCAACCATAGATAGATGCTCGCTAGGTTTCCTAGTATGAGCATCCCTACTCATCTCCTTTGGTTGAATAACTCTCCTTGATCAATCTCACTTGATTTTCTAAAAATAACCAATTTATTGATAATCATATCTTTGAAATCTTTGGAGACAATGACCATTTACCTTAATCGAGAGTATTCTCAATGAATCTCATTCCTTAGGATGTAATTAACTGTGGGAGCTTGCCTCTATAGGGAACTTAACGAACCAGATTTAAATAAACCCTACTTTACTTTTTCATGTAAAGTAAGGGAAAGATCTCCGGTATAGTCGAAGACCGAGGCCTTAGGATTTCTCATTAGGTGATTAGGTCCATTATAGGGTAATGACTTTTATCTTTCGAGATAATACACAATTTCTTAATGTCATACCTAATCATCCTAATGAGTACATCTACGGATCTATCTGGTGTCCCCTAATACAGTTAATAATAATCTCAACACTCTAACAAAAATAAAACACCATAATATCATACCTCGTTTATCACTTCAAAAAATACCCCTAGAATCCGCGTGGTGTCCCTTCATATACATTTCAAAAATAAGCACCACAATAGTAATCAAGACTTAATTATGGTTTAATTACAAAATTAATTATTTTGATTACCCTTAATTACTTAAGTAATTAACCCTAAACTTTGTGGGTTAATTTAATGGGATGACCTCTGCTTCCTATGATTTTCTTGGGATTTATTGCTTAATTAATTAGGAAAATTGACTAATTAAGCCCTAATTACTCTGTTAAGTTAATTAATGGTTAATTAATCCCAAAGATAATAACAAATTGGCTAATTAAGTTCACTAATCATTATCTAATAGTGAATGAGCCAAGGGATAGGGTTGGGACCTCTTTCTTAACCTGTCCCCCTATGTTCATTTCTCTTTTTTTTAAAAGAATTAAATAAATTAAGGCTTAATTAATTAATTAACCAAATGACTTAATTAATTAAAATTAAAATCATGATCATATCAGAACTTAATTAATGAAGTATTGGGGTTGAGCTTTAGGTGTTTAATAACATAAAGGAGTTTAATGAAATTATGGTTAGTCCACATGTGTGGGAAAACTATAAGAGTAATTAATTATGTCCTTAAACTTAATTAACCATTGATTATGAACCAATTGCATTAGGCCTCTTTCATTTCTCACGGTCACTGCTGATTTAATTTCCAATGTATGTGCATATCATGTTGGCTTATAATTATTTGATTAATTACTTTAAGGTGACATAAGAAAGGGTTAATTAATGGATTTAATACATATTATAACCTAATTAACTCATAAAATCAACTTAATTGATTTTTATTAAACCAAATTAATAAACAAATGTGGGAATGAGTTAGAATCAGCAAATCTTTTCTCACATCCTTAAATAAAATCAAAACATGAAATTAAAAATGATACTAAGAAAGATTTGGTTTATTTTAAGCAATTTTATTTGACATGATTGTCCTTAGAAATTAATTTTATTGAATAAAATCATGTGTTTATGTTTATTTATTTCTTTCCAATCATATTAAATGTTGTATGCCATTTTGAAATCATCCATTCATCTATTCAAAGTTAATTAAATCAAATGGTTTCCTTTTATGTAAGATTGCATGTGTTAGATTAATTTAATATATGTGTGGTTATTATCACTAATAAATTAAAATTATTTTTTCAAAGTTTACAAATCAATTACATTAATTAGAGTGATAGTAGTTATGAACATGTATAGGTTTGCATGTGTTATAACCTGGGTATGTGAATTGAAGCTTTTTTTTCCTTAATTTATATGTAATTTTACATTCTTTTGAATGTTAAAAAGTATATAATCCAGACATCCCAGGAATATGAGGATTTAGGTAGCCCCAAGGAGGCCATTTGATTACCTCACTTCCTTGGATAATAATGACACGTACTTATTTGATTTCATTTTCATGTATTACCACATTAGAATTTGGATAGAACTTTGTTTCACATACATAAATATTTTAATCAAATAAAAATGTAATTTTTGCATGGTTTTATTTCCTTTATTTATGTATACATCCATATGTATTTGAGAAAAGCAAGTCTTTAGTCTGGACATCCTGGGAATACGAGACTTTAGCTAGCCCCAAGAAGGTCATTTGATTACGTCACTTCCCTGGTTAATAATGGCATGTACTAGCTTATGTCTCTTATACATGTGTGTGTACTTAACTATAGAATTAGAACCCCTTTTCTTCTATCAAGGATACATGCATTCATAATTGAATAAGTGATTGAACTAATTAGTCATGTGATTTAAAACTTTCTTTCCTATGTTCATGTATGCAAATTGACATACGTTTGAATGCAAATGGGTACATAGTTTGGACATCCCAGGAATACAAGGCTTTAGCTAGCCCCAAGGAGGGCACTTGATTACCTCACTTCCTTGGTTAACAATGATATGTATTTATTTAATTTCATTCTTATGTCTTTTGTATAAGAATTTGGATAGAGCTTTAAATTAATGTGATTAAATAATTCAATTAAATGAAGAGTGTAAAATCCAAATATGCATATACATTCATCATATAAGTGTGCTAAAAAATATTGCATGTATAGATAAGCTTAGGATTGAATCATATGTGTATTATATGTGATGGAAATAAATAATTTGATATATATCATGTGATAGTAATTCAATCAAATTAATCTTAAGATGCCTTTCATATTGAATGAAGTTATTTAAAATGAACTTAAACTTAGGAATAATTAAATTATTTAATAAGTCATTCACTAAAGAGAACTAAATTAAATTAATATGCTTTAGAAAGTGGCTTAAGGTATGGATGAAAAGGGGCAATCCTATTTTTTTATAACACTTAGTTGCTAAGTGTAATCATATTAAACAAAAGAAAATACTAATTAAAAATTCTCAAATCAACTAAATAACTTAAAGTGAAACCAACCCTTTATGTTAAATTGATCCTTCTACACTTAGAAGATATAACTCTAATGCTTAGTGAGATGCACCACACAAGACTTAACACAAACATTAGAATTAAGTCCTCACTTTTAGTCCTAAGTTAGGACGGTGTACATTTGGTGTTTATTTTTATTTTATGGTGTTATATTTTAAACTGGATGTTATGGTGTATACTTCGTAGACTGGATGGTAGATCGTTGATTATCCTAATCATATTTTCCATAGGGGATTATGCTTAAAGGATGCTTAAAAATAAATATAAGTGCTCTCTTTACAGGTTGCTCAACTCCTAAGCATAATCTAAGTTAGTGTGGGCTTTACCCCATGCTAAGTCTAAATTATAAATATAATTGTTTAGAATTGTATGTATGTTTAGCTAACCTCTATTTTATAAGTGTAGTTAGATTTACTTTTCCTATCTTCAATGTAATTTTTCATTAGTAATTAGGATAAGTGTTATGGGGGATTATGATGAGCATTGGCTAGAAGGCTTTATCCTAGGATGCCATATGATGCCTTGATGTTCACCAAATCAAAGGGGAAAGAAGATATATGAAGACATGAAGAATGAAGAAAAGAAGACCCCTTATAGCATTTACTCATTTGTAATTATAATTATTCTTTTATATTTCGATTGTATAAGGGTATAACTCCAATACCTTTTTTTCTTTTCGGTTATACCATATCTAATCAGACCGGCCTTTTATTCTTTTACTTTAGTTTTATAAAATTGATTGATGTTATGCTTAAATTGTGTATTAGAAATTACATGTTTTTCATAGTTTCTTATGATTGATGCTTTAATGTGTGGCCTTGATGCGATTAGGCTCTTAGGATAAAATAAATTTTTCACCCCAATTAATCACTCATAGTTAAATTTTAAAACATCATAACCACACCATAAAGCTTAAGTCTTAAATAAGATAATTAAAAGATTTATCAACCCCTTATCTGAACGGTTGAATGTTTCACAACAAACATGCATATTATTTCACTCTTGAAAATAGAGGATTTCCATCCTTGCATGATAGGGGAATCATTGACCTGTGATGGCATCCCTTATGGTGGAAAACACCCCTTCTTGCTGATTTAGCCAACTTTATCATCATGCATTTAGGCATATAAAAAAAATTCTTAAAGCCTTTATCAAAATGATGTGTCCAAAAATAAAATAAGATTTGAAAAGATTTGACATAAGCACTCACTACCCATCCAGCCTCTTAGGTTTAGGACTTTTCTAAATAAATAATAGCCCAACTATCTTGCAAATTTTAAATGACTAGCCACATGGATTTAAAATGTAGGAGGAGTTAGCTAGCTGTCACTCTAGGTGATTATAAGTCCAGCAATCGGGTGATTTTTCCTCTCTTGTGGAGCTAAACCTTATGCTCATTTTCTCTTAGATTTAGGTCATGCTTTAGTTTATACTAAAGCTCCCTATATTTAGGATCCAAGGTAGTTGTTTTCTTTGGGCTACAAGCATAAATTCTCACTTCTTATGTATTTCTACAACCTTATGTTGGTGGATTATAAGCTCTAACAATCTAATAAAATTCAACTCCAACAAATAAATCTCTTCACTTTCAAATATATAAAGCCCAATTATAGGATAGATCAGAATGCTAACTAGGCTTCCTAGTATCATGAGCATTTCTTACTTCCTCCCTTTGGATTTCAAAAATAAGTCTTCTCCTTGAACATTTCCAATTGATTTTTTAAGTTCTTGATCTTGGTGCTCTTGAAGGTAATACCTTTATCATATATAATTTGGCGAGTCACCCCAAATTTATATATGATTCAAAAAATTAGAGCACATCGAAGTTGTGACCTCTCTGGAATTGCCTCCCCATTTGGAGAAGTAATAGTGCTGTGGATGAACCGTTGACCTTTGGAAGAAAGAGAATCGATCAGATCCACTATGTTAATACCCCGACACTCGAATGGCCACGAGGCCAATGTCAGATGTAGAATGTTGGCTGGTTAGTGTAGGATCACTCCATGTACTTGACACTAATGGCATCACCTAGCTACACCCATGCAATCTGTGATCATCGACAGCCAATAGTATTTAAGTTTCTTGATCTTGGCTTTCATCTTGGGACCGAATTGGCAAGCTCTACATAATCTGTTTTAGTCATGATCTTGGTGCTTCGCTTGTCTAAATGTAACCACATATGATCGAAGGATTTTCAGTATAACACACCATCTATGAGGGCATAGGAAAGTGTCATTTGTTTCGTCTAATGTGCTTATGACTTCTCTTGAGGTAGTTTGCTTTTATTTAGATAATCTATGAATGGTTTCCTCCAATCTATCTACTCATCCTTTTTGGCAACGACAACCTCTCCTTCAAGAGAGTACTTTTCAATGAGTTCAATATTAATAAGAGGTAGGACTTGCCTATTTTGGACCTCTGTTGATATGGACTCATCTTTCGGGCATGCTAACTCCTTGGCAAGCATGACAAAAGCATCTGCTATAGCATTCTCTCTTCGAGGAATCTTATAGATGGTAACTTCTATGATTTGGGCCAACAACTCCATGGTATACTTGTGGTAGTGATGGAGCCTATGCTTTAGAATTTTGCAGGACCCAGTGATTTGATTGACCACTAATTGGAAGTCCCCAAAGGTGTTGATGTTATGGATGCTTAGCGAAATGGCTAACTCCAGACCAGCAATCAGAGTCTCATATTTATCTTCGTTGTTGGTGCATGGATCGAATAGATGATATGAGAATCCCATCATATCACAGTCCGGAGTTAGGAGAACTATTCCTACCCGTGCTTTTCCTATAAGAGTAGATTGTGGTTCTTCTCCTCTTTGAGAGAAAGCCACACCATCAAAGTACATCTCCTAGCGGTGAATGCTGGTATCCCCTAAGTTCATAATTTGTTCATCGGGGAGATCATCACTAAGCAGAGAATCAATAAAAAGTGGGTGTGTTGCTAAGAAATCCGTAAGTGTCTGTCCTTTCACCACACCTGAGGTACAAAGTTAAGTTTATAAAGCGGAATCAAGGACCAACGTACAACCATCCCGATAGCATCGATCGTAAGAGATATTACGCGATTGATTAGAGATCAAGTTCACTTTATGAGAAAGAATGTAATGACGTAGCTTTTGGGATGCAAAGATTAAAGCTAGATAATGCTTTGCAATAGGTGGATAGTTTGCCTCAGTAGAGATTAGACGATGGTTGAGATAGCATAGTGCATTTTTCTTCCCTTTGTTGTTGGCTTGGGCCAACAAAGCATCAATGGAGTCATCTAACATAGTAGTATATAGGATCAAAGCCTTGTCTGGGATAGGGGCTGCTAGAACTGGCAGCATCATCAAGTATTGCTTGACATATTCAAAGATACACTGGCACTTATCATCCCACTTGAACTTGGCATCCTTTTAAACAAGTGTCAAGAATGGGTGGTATCTTCTTGATAGGTTGGATATACAGCGTCTTAGATATGCCAACTGCCTTTGGATTGATCTAAGTTGAGTTAAACTTTTAAGGGGTGGCATTTTTAATATTGCTTTCATCTTCTTCGAATCGATTTTGATTTCACAATGTCGGACAATAAATCCAAAGAATTTCCCTGAAGCTACTTTGAATGCACACTTCAGGGGGTTCATTTTGAGGTTAAATTATCTTAACTATTCGAAAACTTCTCTTAAGTCAAAGAGATGGTCTTCCTTTGCTTTACTTTTGACCACAAGATCATCAACATTGTATGCGACTTGATGATGAATGAGTTCATCAAAGATTCGAGTCACGACCAGCTAGTATGTGGCATTAACATTTTTAAGGCCGAAAGGCATGCCTTATAGCAATAGATTCTGATCGGGGTTCTAAAGGTAGTGTTTCTTTCATCTTCAGGAGCCATCTTTATTTGGTTATATTCAAATGAACCATCCATGAAAGAGAAGACTGGATGAGAAGAGGCAATGTCCACCATTTGATCTGGTATTGGTAGTGAAATTCATCTTCTGGACTTGCCTTATCTAGATCCCTAAAATTGATGCATATGCGAACTTGGTCATTCTTCTTCTTAACTGGATGACACTGGCCAATCAGGTGGGGTATTTTTCTTTCCAGGTGAAACCAACATCAATCAATTTTTTGACTTTAGAAATGACCTATTGTTCAATGTCTAATCGTATGTGTCTAGAAGCTTGCTTGATAGGGTTAGCATCAGGCTATATTGCTAATTTATGAATCGTTACGTTATGAGCCAATCTAAGCATCTCTTCATAACTCCATGCAAAATAATCCTTAAACTCAATGAGTAGCCTAACTAACTCATTGGTTTCAGTTTCATTCAACAACGAAGTGATGTATGTTGGACATAAAATTTCTTCAATTCCTAAGTTGATTTCTTTGAGCTCGTCGATGGTCGACTTGATTTCTTCTCTGAATTCTGGCGGTGCATCTTTGACTTGAAAGTCATCTGGGTAATTTGAAGTTTCTAAGCACGCCCACATATAAGTCAATGTGGTTTGAAAAGAACCTATCGATTTCAAATGATTCTTGTGACTAAGCAAGTCATCATCATCGATCTATCATGCCAAAGCCTAGTCCCGGTTTTGATTATAAATTCTTACATTCTGTTCCATATCCTTTCAAAGTAAACTGTACTTAGACCAAGTATGTGGATTAACCTTTCTTTGCTAAATTTAGAACATATGTGAGTACTAATCAAAAGGTAATTATATTAATTCTTTATATGAATCATCCTCAAGTTCTACATCAACTTCTTGACTTAAGGATGATCTAGGAAAGAACCTCTAAGTCTTCACATCTGTGGATGATTTGGGGGCCTCTTTAACTACCAAACCCTCAACTTTTTATGAGGAAAGTCGGGTTAGAGCTAAGGTTTCCAACTGATGCCTGACAATTTCACATAGAGACTTGGATACACATATGCTTTGCTTGGGAATCCGATCTTCATCACTATCTAACTCAAGTGTCACCTCCAATGGGATATGCTATCAAGAAGAGCTGACCGACGTACTAACTATATAAGACTCATCCTCTGAACTAGATTCTAAGTCTATATGGATAGCATGTGTACTCCTAGTAGTTGAGACTTATCTCTTATTGGGTAGCCAATAAGGAGGTCTTTCACCCTTGGGCTGCCTTTAGACTGACCTCTTCCTCGACCTAGTGGAGGTTGGATCATCCAACCCACTTGTTTGAATGGAGTGATGAACTATGGGTGGAATCTAATCTCAGGCTCTTTGTCTTCCCCTGAGTCTATTTCTTGCTCCCTTTTATTTTTTTCTTTTTTTTTTTTTATTTCTTTTTCTTTTCTTTCTTTTTCTTCTCTATGAGGATTTTGACTAAGTTTGCAAGAATAGACTTTTTGGTTTTAGGGGAGGTAGTAGGCCGCATCCTCGTATTTCTCAACCTCATGAACTATGAATATTTTGAAATCTTCTTTGACATTGTATTTGATTCCACCTCTCATGAACTTCATGTGTAGAGAGGATGGAACCATGTTATCCACTGTCTCCTAAGCAAAGCATTGAAAGATGCATCCAAGTCTATTATGTGAAACTTGGCTTCAGTCTTCCAATCATCTATCTCTAATGGCAACACTATGGAGCCTAAGGCTTTCTCACCTTGTTCATTGAATCTTTTCAACATCATCCTCTCCTTTTGGAGTTTAGAGATGTCAACCCTCAAGTAAGCAAGGGTTCTTAGGCTCATAATATTGATGCACTGTCAACCAAATCTGATAGTATCGCCAACATCTACTATAATGTAAAGAGGATGGTTATGCATGATTGTCCCTAAAAGTAAATCTTCATAAAAGTAACCCCTAAGATGTCCTTCAACTAGTGTTCCTCCTCTCCAGAGATCACCGAAGCATATCTCTAGATCAAGTAAGGCATTGATTAGATATTCCCTCTTCTCTTTGGATAAGACAAGGGCGTCATATATACTTAACTTAGCTAGAAACTTTTTATGTTGTGCTAGGATGTTGTAATCAACTCTGGACTGGTCCTCCACAAGCATATCCATAGGTGGAGCATCTTGTGGAAGGGCTATCTGCTCATTGGAACTAATGACTGCTTACCCTTATCCTAAGGTGCTAGGTGGGTAGAACTTTACCACGTGGTTGACTTGTGACTTCTTGGAATGATGAGTTCATGGAAAGTTCTACTTCATGCATACCGCCTTCTCTTACGGGATCCTGAGTATGACTCCAAGTCAATCTCAAGAGGTGAACCCCATTGATTGGAGAAAAAAATCTCAATCAAAAAAGGAATAGATCGAAACTATTTAACCTATTATTATTATGACTTGGATAGCTTTCTATAAGAATGAAATCAGGAGCATCATAAGTAGAAAGGATGTACGTATAATTAGCCATCTTCATTGATATCCTTAATTTAGGTGGAAGTGCATGATTGAAATCAAGTAAAGTAAGGGGAACGAAGGGTTTGGTGCCCTCGTTCGTGGATACAATGCTCCTGCAGGTAGAAAAGGAGCTAGCAGAGGAAATAGCAGCTGCAATGGTAGCAAGAGTGCTGGACTTAGACTGTGGGTGCACACAGATCTATCCCTAGAATGTGTGGTAGGTTGCTGCTGCTACTGACGGGCATCCACCCTCCCTGAGTTGTCTTTGGTAACTAGCAAACCTTCATTGGTGTTGGAGGTTTGAGCTATTTCAGGAACCTGCAAAGAAAGTTTCTTGATCTTAAAAATAATTTTCTTAGAGGTACGAGATAAGGAAATATCACAACCTTCTTTGGTCTTAAGAGGATCAAAAGTATCCCTAAGGATTACTCTAATATAACCAGATAGCAGTTCTAATAAGTATTCCTTAGGGATGACTATGGCTCTTGACTTATAGTTATGCTCAAGTCAGTCCTTAAAAGTAATACAATCCTCTAAGACATGGCCTAATATGCAGTGATAGGGGTAATAGCTAAGATCATTGCTCTTACCCACTTGCTCTGACCTCTTAAGCTTGGACAGCTAAAAATCAAGTTTCTTTAAGAGATTCTTGAAGATTTTCTTAACTACCTCCCTCTTGAATGAGTATGACTTGCTTAGTCTCTCAGTAAGAGTAGGTGGAAAATAGATACCTGGTGGTGGATATGAATATCGATGCTGGGTAGGCTACTGTGGCTGCGGTGGTGATCATTATGGTGACTAGGGTGGCGGGCATAGCGGCCGAGGTGGTGGAAGAGGTGGCAAAGGAGGATACTAAGCTCATGTCCTCTCATACTACACTCTAGCTGGTTGTTTACCTCTGTCCACTAACATGATTGTCCCAGGCTTCTTCTCAAACACCTTCGCTTGGGCCTAGATGATTGGTCCAGGAAGGGTAACTGCTTGGCTTCCTCTTGTAGAAGTGCTTTGTTAATTAGCTTCTCAAATATTTTGATGGTGAAGCCCTTAAGCATGAAGGAAACCCATGGATATTTTAAGCAAAATCTCAATGGTGTGTTGTTCAAATAGTTGTGGTTCACATTTCAACAAGCTAATTTCTTAATGAAGAGATGCTCTAACTCAGCGAAGTCTTCACCGAACCATTGAGCAGTTTGGCATACCAATCAAATGCAACCCCTGTTAGGCTACTAATGAAAAGTCTGAATAGAGGCCACGCCACCAAAGATTACAGAACTAGCTCTAAAATATGCAATGTGTTGTTGTGGGTTTCCACTACCATCAAAGATCTTGAAGAATAGTGGCACAAAACCCTTGGAGTATTGAACTACATCAAATTCCTCTGGGTAAGGTTTACCTTTTGGAATAGATGAGCTCCCCTTGGCTCAGCATCAACACTTCCTTCACCTATTCTTCCACCATCTACTTGATATCCTTTTTCATGCATGGAGGTACTATCTATGACCTTTCTATGCAAACTACTAGCATCTTCATCCATGGGAGTGCATTTGGGACGATCTAAGGTATGTACCAACTCTTGCCATACCAGAAGGTTGTGAGACTTTGCTATAAGATTTTGATTTTGATTTGAAATCCTCATTCAACAAATTTAGGTATGTTGAGTGGAGTTCAAATATTTTGGAGAGACCTTTAGAAATGTATTTTGTTATATTCTTTTATTTTAATTTTGATTTTAGAAACCTTACTTTAGCAAATTTAGGTATGCTAAATGGGGTTCGATTATATGTTTATAATTTTGAAAGCTTTTTTGTCTTAATGTTTTGATTTTTGTTTGTTTCATGTTTTGATTTGATTTGAAAAGAAGAGCTTTAAGTATGTTAAATGGAGTTATTATGTGTTTGATATTTGTTAATTTAATTTTTGAAAAGGAGAACTCTTGTTTGACAAATTTAGAATCAAATAGAGCTCAAATATATATATATATTTGATGTTTGTTGTTGGAGTTTTGATTTTATTTTGAAGATGAGACTCTCATTTAACAAATTTAGGTATGTTAAATGAAGCTCACTCATGTGTTGCTTATTTTTATGTTGATGTGTGATTTACTTTACTTTAGGTGATTGAACTCTTATTTAATAAATATGAGTATGCTAAATGGAGTTCAAAATGTGTGTTAGATATTTTGATTTTAATTTGATTTTGAAAATGGAACTCTCATTTAACAAATATGAGTATGTTAAATGAGTTTAATTATATTTCACCTATTTTAATTTTAGTTTTGATTTTGAAAAGGGGAACCTTCACTTGACAAATTTGGGCATGTTAAGTGAAGTCCAAGTTATATGTTGCTTATCATGACTTTGGTTTGAAAAAAGGAACTCTCATTTAACAAAGATGTGAGTATGTTAAATGGAGTTCAATTATATGTTGTTTATCTTAGCCTTTAGTTTTAAAAGTGAAACTCTCATTTCACAAATATGGGTATGTTAAATGGGGTTAGTTTTTTTGAAAATATTTTTGGGTATATTTGATTTTGATTTTTAAAAGGGGGCCCTCATTTAAAAATTTTGAGTATGTTAAATGGGAGTAGTTTAATTTTTTTGAAAGTGGGTTTGAATATGTTTATTTTGAAAGAAATGTTTATTGTTTGATTTAATTTTGATTTTGAAAGAGGAGAGCACTCACTTAGCAATTTTAGGTATGCTAAGTGAGGTTCAATTAATTTTATTTGAAAAGGAGTTTAAAAGATTCTTGTTTTGTTTTACTTGATTTTAAGAGAGAGAATTCACTTGGCCAATCTTGTTAAGTGAAGTTCACATGGTTTTCCTTTCGAAAAGACTTTGAAAATTTTACAAAAGACTTTACTTATTTTACTTTGGATTTCATTGAAGTTTTATCAAATATGAAATGAACCTTGCTTTACCAAGCTAGTGGTAAGAAGTTCTAAATTCTATTTGACGTAGATGTGGTCATCTCCTTTCTTTAATTATCTTATTATTGCCTATTGGAGGACCCAGAGTAGTCATAGGACCTACATGAGAGGGTTCTAAAACCTAAAAGATGTTGGCTACCTTTGCTTAAGAATGAAAAAGCAAATGGAAAGATAGTCTCAGGCTTATATAAAATATAAGTCCACAATCGATGCTTGGAGATGATAATTATCTACTAAAGAGGAAAAGATAAACAAATCCCAATGGAGTCACCAGAAAAATCTATGGCATTTATTTTTAGATATGGGGGGACACCACGCAGATCGTAGAGAGTACTTATTGAAGTTAATTGGTACGGCATTGAGGTAAGATGTACTATCTTGAAAGATAGAGATATCACCCTACAATGGACCTAATCACTGGTGTTTATTTTTTGGATGGGGGGGGACATGCATGGGGGTTAAGTGATCGGATACGATATTGAGGAATGATATACTATCTCGAAAGATAGAGGTATCATACTACAATAGACCTAATCACTGTTCAAACACAATTAGAAATATTTTTAAATAAATCTCCTATTTTTTTCTCTTTAAAATGAGTATTTATTTGTAATTTTTAGATTTTTCTACAATTTGTTATACTTTTTTGAATTTTCAGCCATTAAATCCATTAATTATGCATTAATTAAGCCTAATCTCATCACATGATCGCGCCGCTTCCACATGTGTCATAAGATTGGCTACTTAAACCCGAACTCAAGGTTTGGCGGTGGAACATTTCATCCCACCATAGTTCTAAGGATAAAATGAGATTAAATCTAACAGATTAATCATCATCTATCATGCAAAATGGATGGCGCGTGATCTATCATCCCCGTTTAAAACATAGACGTCTCGCTTTCTCGCTAATGGAGCTCACCCAGCTTGATGACCACGAAAATGATCTCACACCTTCACAAGGAAGATACGAAGGGATCTAATAGTCAAAATTGCATGACATACAAATTTCCTTCTAAAATGACCAAAACTTTTTTACCTAAGCTCGATTTAATGAAAATTATCTCGTCAGACCTTAAGACCAATGGTACAACGCTGAGAAGCTTCATGGACGACAAGGCTCGAAAAGATGCATGCTAATTCCTTGTGGTTGGCTCTATGGGCCACGAACCATCATCAAGTTGACGTTGATCGAACTCGCACCTCCTGGGTGGTCAGGAAGCTCGGGAGAAGATTCATTCTTGCTCGACAGAGTCTAGTGAACGTGTGTGGAGAGTTAATTAAAGTGGAGTTGAGTTTTAAGAAGGTTGGATCGGTGCCTTTCCCTATTTCAGTTTAAGGAAATACGACAATGGGGAGGCTCGGGAAGCTTGGAGAGAGCTGTAGAGATTTGGAATTCACTCTTGGAAACTCTTTAAGGGTTACTGTGGTGGAATTGGCTCTAAATACACAAAGGAAGGGGGGGCGGGGTTCCCCTAGATCGAACAGCTCAGATTGCTCCTTCAAATTCAGCAGGTTAGCCACCATCCGGGTGCCAGAGTGCTCGGTGTCAAGCTAAGGTGGCTAGGTTTGGTTGGTGGGATGCTTGGTGGGTAGCTCAAGGCAGCTGCCCTCCTCTTCTGATCCATTGGGTTAGCTGTGAGGAGGTGAGTTAACTCACCTCCCTTGGTCCATAGGACCAGCCCACTTAGGTTGGCATGTAGGTTAAGTCCTCATTTGGATGTGAAGTGGCTGTCATGGAAATGAGGAGAGTTGACTTGCTAATTTGGGAAAGATCCATGTGGAAAGTTTAAACCAATGGGTAAGGCCTTGGGTTGGGTTCAAAATTGTGTTAGGTTGGTTTTGGGCTGACCCAAGGTGGGTTTATGGTGGGTTGGGTCAGGTTTCAAAGGGTCTAGGCTTTAGTGGGTTTTGGGTTTGATTTAGAAAAATTTGACCCTTTAGGTCAATTTGGGCTAAATTAGTTAATTGCTTGGTCAAGTTCAACAATCATTTGGAATGAACTTAATCCATTGGTTGCAATCAATTTGGATCATATTTTGATTTGACTCAATTTAGTCTTTTAGGTCAAATTAGGGCAACTTGGGTCAAAGAGCCAATAAGTTAGGTTTGGCTCAATTGATAGTCAAGTAATGTTCAATCATTGATCATAGGTTGGTGTGAATCAATGGTTTCTTTAAATTTGGGTTGGAGATTTGGCTAGTTTTGGTTCATGTAGGTTAAGGGTTGACTTAGTTTGACCAAATTTGTGACAATTGATCAATCAAGGATGATTGATGATCACCGGAGAGGTTTTGGTAAATTTGGTTTAATCCAATTTAGGTAGGATTGGTTCAAATAGGCCAAATTGGTCACTTTGGGTCAAGTGGACCAACTTTTTGAGTCAATTTCGGTTGAATTGAGTTTAGTTGGACTTATATATGGATTTAAGATTGATATTTAGGTTTGATTGCAATTGATTTTGGTTTGAATGGATTTTGGTTCATTTGAATATTTCAAGTCAAATATGTTAAGTTGATTGATTGATTTTGGGTTTGGTTCAATTGACTGTATATTTGATTTATATTTGAGATGACGATTGGGGAAATAGTTGATTCATGAGAAAATCAATTGACCTTGGATTTGAATTGAAGGAGATTTTGGCTAAGTCCATGGGATCAAAATCATATAGGTAGGTTTGAATTTGGTTTGGATTTTGGTTTAGACATTTAAATGTAAGTTTCATTTATATTTGGAAGATGATTGAAGAAATAGTTGATTCATGATAAAATCGATTTGATTTGATGGGGATTTTGCTAAGTCATGGATCACATCATATGGCTTAGAATAAGTTTAGTTTGGTTGATTTGATTGTATATTTGGTATGGGTTGATTGGAGAGTTTAATTGACTGAGAAAAATCAATTGAGTTTGAGCTTAGGATAGATTTGAAGGGATCTTGGCTAAGTCCATAAGATTGAATTATGGGCTTAGATAGGTTTGAATTTGATTTTATCGTTAGGTTTCAATCATTTTGTTTGAAATTTGAATTTGAATTTGGTATGTGAATTTGGATGAATTGAATTTGAGGTTTGGTTTAGGTCAAAGAGGTAGACATAGATTAGGTTTAGGCTATAGTGTAAGTAAATTTGCCTAAGTCTTAAGGCATAGCCTAATCATATGATTAACCCTTCTAAGTCTCTAGGCTTAGGTTAAGTGTTCACTTAATTGCTAGAAGTGTCTTATGACTAAAGAGAATCTAGTGTCTAGAAGACTCAGAATCTAAGAAGAGGAGATTGAATCCTCACTCCAAAAGTGAGATCAACAAATATATTTAAACCTTTTTAACATATTATGCCATGTTATGATATATGCTCATCTCGAGAATATTTTTTCTTCTAGATACTAAGTATCACTCCTTTTAGGTCCATTTGAGGCAACTATAACAATATGAAAACACAATAATAATACTGTGTAGAAGTTATAGTGGGTATTACAGTTTTTTTTTAAAAAAAAGTCAAATCTCAGCCTTCTAGTGGCCACCACACTAAATCAGGTCAACTTAAAAAATGCATCTTTCTCACATCAAATTCTTCAAATCATAGTCAAGTTTTCCAAATGCCAAGCAAGCATTGATCACACCGCAAGTAGAAAGATGCCCCAAACATATCCTTCGAGTGGTGTATTCAAATCATTAATTTTTTAAAATACCAGCTCATATATCCAACATGTCATTTACATACAACGATAAAATATATATATTCTTTTATTATGTATATAACATAATATTAATATTTAGTCTATAAAATTTGATTAGATGCACCATTAAATAGAGATAAAAGGACCCAAGTCTAATTGAGAAAAAAAATCTAATAATAAATTTGAGTGGTTATATGTCATAACAAATGTATTTTTATAAGAGCATAATTAGAGAGAGACAGAATGAGTTAAAACGATAGATAAGATAGCTCAAAATAGAAGATCTAGTGAGTAGAAAATTTCAACCAAATAAAGGATCTTATTCTTAAGACCAATTAGCCGATGGTTAAGTTCATCAAATAATACATAACAATCTTTAATCATGAGTCTACTAGTGGGAGGCACCCATAGATAAGTTAAGGTGCCCAAAATATCATAAAATATTTTTTAATATTATACAGAATTTGATAAATGCATTTTAGATCTCTTATAGTTAGCATGGAGTCCAATCGAAAAAGGAGATGAGTTATTATGAAGAGAGCTAAGGATGTATCATCAACATGATCAAAGAAGAAAAATATCACTAACATAGATGATATTATTAATGAAAATGTAGTTGGAGGAGATAAGGGAGTAAAGACTCTCCAAAATCCGTTCATCTAATAGATAAGAGAAACAAATTATAGCAATATAAAAATAAAATAGAGAAAGAGAACAATCTTGTTTTAAACTAATGAAAAAAAAGGAAAATAACTCTTGATCTTCCATTGCTAATAACAAAGAAAAGAATATACTAAATGCAAGTATCCACCCAATTTAGAAAAGTCTATTCTTTCTAAGCAGGCACAACCAGCCTCTCTTCTTAAAAAATTATGTGTTAGAACAAAAGCGTTGTGCAAAAGGGAGGGTGACTAATTCTCTCAACTTCTATAAGGAGAATTATAAAATTAATAGGGCAACTATCCTCTCTCAACTAAAACTAGTTCTGCCCCTGTTTCTAAGAGCATCATCAAACCTGAATAAATGAAAGATTTACTCTCTTTTTTTTTCGTTAATTGTTCTATTATAGGAAAGTTCTTAGGCAAAGTGCTTTTGCTTGGTATATTTTTAAGAACATTAGGTTTTGTAATGTTAGTGGATTTATGTCAACTTTACCTTATTGGTGCTTGTCGGTTTTAATTTCAGAAGGAAAAATTCTGTGATCTTATTGAATTTTACTAACAAATTGCACACAAGAAAACTAGCTTATAAAAATACATTTTTCGTTGATCACACCAATGATCAATGCAAACTGTATTAGTTATGTATTAACTGTATATTGAGGAGACACAATATAGATGCACATAGTGTATATGCAACTAATACACATTTGTTGTCTACTTGATGCATAATATATACACAACTAATCATAGTAATCCAGATTGTCTAGACTCTGCACCTAATAATCACCATCTATTGAGTGCTAAAATTGGAAATTGTAATCACTCTGTAGCATCAGAATAAAACTCCTCGTCACCTGAAAGCAGCATCTGAACTACTGCTTCCATGTTGGCCTCCTGTTCTCTCTTCTTCCAGGCAAGAAATCGCAACCTTCACCATCCTCACCGCTTGTTTGGAATCAAAGTCTCCTTCAATCTTGAATCGATGAAACTCCCAATCCAAGACTCGCCTCCCAATTCAAGACTATCCCTCAGCATCAAGCACATTCTCTTCATTGCCCTGATTTCCATCTCTGTCACTCCCTTCATTACCAAATCCGAGACCCGACTCCCACTCACCAGCTCAAGCAGGACAACACCGTAGCTGTAGACATCAACCTTCCCTATGATGGGTAAATTTGATGCCCATTCTGGTGCAATGTAGCCTCTTGTTCCTCTAATCCTAGACAAATTCGAACCAATCACCTCTCTATTAAGGTTTAGCAAGCCCAAAGTCAGCAATCTTGGCTCATAGCTCCTGTCAAGAAGTATGTTTTCAGGCTTCACATCACAGTGAATCACCCATTCAAGGCACTCATGGTGAAGGTAAGCCAAGCCTCTTGCCACCCCAACAGCAATTTGATACCGCTCTTTCCAACCAAGCCTTGCATTTCCATCAAACAATGCCTTATCCAGCGAGCCATTCTCCACAAACTCACATACCAGAAGCCTATGTGTGTCTTCCAAGCAAAACCCGTAAGTCCGCACAAGATTCATATGATATATCCTACCAATAACACTCACTTCTCCCCAGAACTCTTGTTCCCCATGCCTCACATCTTCAAGCTTCTTCACAGCCGCCACCGTCCCATTTTCCAGCACTCCCTTGTACACAACTCCTGATCCCCCTCGGCCCATCTTTTCCTTGAAGCTCCTCGTTGCCTTCTTGAGCTCTCTGTAACTAAATCTCTTGAACTGGTTCGAGATCACCTTGTAGCCTTGTGCCATCAAAACCTGATTGTCCTCTTTTCTGTATATAAACCACCATCCTACAGCAATGAACAATCCCTCCGCCACAAAAATTGCAGCCAAGAAACTGTACGAGTAGATCCAAATCATGTTTGGCAACCTCTTCAATATATTCAGTGAAGAACCAACTGTCAGAGCACCTTCAGTTGCGTTGCAAGTTGGTCCCTTTTGCTGAAGCTTTGAGTTATTTCTGATTGTTACAGATTTCGAAACTTTTATATAGATGTCAGTATAAGGAGTAGTCCTTCCATTATATAGTACGCTCTTGGGATAACAGAGCCCAGTTCCGAACTTATAAGAAAAGCCCAGGCAGCTGCAATCATTCATGCATATGTTCTTACATTCATCTAAAGAAACCATGTTTGTAGCATTGAGATCAAACCCCCAGAAATCTGTGTAATTCCATGCCCTCTGGCTTCATCAGGCAGCTAAGATTAAACTTCGGTTTGCATCCAAAATTCCAGTTTTTCGGATCTGTCATCTCAAATTCAGGAGGGCAGAAGCATTCCAGCCTTGGGTATGTACTACAAATTCCATTTTTCCCACAGAGACCATGAATTTGGCATGGTTGTTGCATCTGCCATGTAATTGACCACAACCCAGTTGTATTATCTAAGCTGTAAAGCCTGAGGTTTCCATCATAATCAAGAGTTAGCCGCCTCCAAATCCATGTCTTCCCTGCATCTGCTGCAACCATCTTGAAATGATCGCTTGAAAGAACTTCCCTTTGCATTTAGTACCGCATATCTGCTACTGTTATATATAGTTCTTCGATTTTCCCATACATTTTGGTCAGGATTGGGCCAATAGACCTCGAAACCTCCGGTCCATTATATGCTAAGCTAAGAACATTTTATCATCAAAGTAGAACTCAAGTATCCTGAATAAGAAGACCCTCTGCTTATAGCTGAAACAAGCTTGGTGTTCTTGGTGATCGGTTGAGATGGGAGGAGGGTGTCGGTTGGCGAGTCGAAGCTCTGCCATATAATTCTAGGGTCCTTGACGACGAGGTTTCCGTTGTCAAGGAGCGTGGCGTGGTCGGTGGCGGAGGCTGCAGTAGTTCTCCAAGCCATAGTGCCATCGGCGTCAGTGAGCACCATGGCACCATCGCTGCGGAGAGTGAGGCGAGATCTGCGCCCGTTGACAGGTTGGTCACGGTTGGCTGTCCAGGTGACTGTTTGGTCGGCTGAATTCGTGAACCAGATGGAGAAAGTGTACGCGTTGTTCCTCACTTAGCTGAGAAGGATTTGTCTTCAGAGATGAGAGGACTTGAGCTGTCTCTACAGAAAGGTAGGAATTTTGAAGAGCTGCGATTGTGGAGAAGAATAGGAAGGAGAGAGCAAGGTGAGGAGGAGGAGAGGAAGGAACATGATGAAAGAAAGACGATGTATTTCACTTCTGTAGTTTGAACGGGATGAAAGGTGGAGGGAATGGCCTATGGTTCTGCACAAGTGTTTATGTACTTTGTTTAGGATTCCTTGCAATGGCAAGCCTAAGAAAGGTTGGATTTTTTTTTTCTAGCAATTTTATTTTCATTATGATTTTTAGATCAGGGAAAAATGAGTGCTTCTGTCTAGGGATTCTTCAATGATAGGCCAATGAAAACTGAAACATTCGATTTGTTTTTCTATATATTATATAATAATCTTTGTATCCAATATACGCTATTCAGACTGGCTTAAAAAATAAATAAAATTCTCTTATTACCAATATGCGTCAATGTTTCGCATTTTACTAATCATATGCCAAGCGGCCATTATTTTCTCTCAGAATGCCAAATGGGGACCTCTTGTTAATTCCATATTGAACGGGGAATGATAGCTTGTAGCCAGAAAATAATTTTGTTAAAAATTATAAAATTTAAAAAAAATAAATTAAAAAAAAACAAATTAACATTTGTATATATGTAAACTAGACAAGTGGCAGGCGAATACGGTGGCCGGGGATAGGTCAAGACACAAAGCATGGCAGACGGTTATGATGAAGACAATGGAGAAATTTTATAATAAGCATCTCATAGTTATTAAATCCAATGTGTTAAGGAGCTTCTTTAGCCAAGGAATTTCTTAAGTGCTTTATTTACAAATTATTTAGCACATAATTAACTAACTCAAAGAATGATATTACATTAAACATGTTTTATAAAATAATTTTCATTTAATATATTAAATAAAAATTATCAAAGATATGAAGAGGATGCTAGAAGAATAATAGAACTAATAGAAAGAAAAACATGTAATATTAATTAGAGTTTTGGAGTTAACAATCATCTTACAAACTAAAGAAATATGAAATTTTGAAAAAAAAAAAAATTATATTCAAGTTATTCTCTCTAACTGGCTAAATTCTATGATAAAATATTATATATTGTATACAAATAATTTTATCATCAACATATAAGATCCTCAACTAATTCTTAGTTAAACACTCAATATTTTTTTTGAAACATATTTGTGCCTCCCTCAAGCTAAGGGACATTTTGTCTAGTGGGTTTTATTTCTTTATAGCATATATAATTCAATCATGTAAAAGTGGCTTTATTTTGGCTCAAAAGTTGCCTAATGAAGGGCTAAGATAGTGGTAAGGTACTCCAATCTAGAGACGGAGGTGATTACTTAGATGCGAGTATTCCAAATTTTGATGAGCTTAATGGTTTGTCAAAAGAAATGAAGAGCCTAGCTATCATCAAACTCTATAAATATGAATATATCTCCGAACTTTTATCTATTAAGAATACAGGTGACCTTCTTACAATTATCCATCTTATTATTATGAATAGAAACACAATTGCTTGTGGCCTCCAACTAATTTTTACTTTGAATTGCCTTCATCAATGCTAGTAAAGATGTGACTACACAAGTTGCTCGCTAGCATCTATACAAGTTGCTCGCTAGTGACTACACAAGTTGCTTGTTAGACCACAAACAACCTAATGGATGTCATTAATGGGATCTTCATGATAATTGATCATCTTTAAGCATTGCAGCGGATCAAAGAGGCATCATAGCTCAATATAACTGATAAAGATAGAAATGAAAGTGAAAAAGCCATCTTAGCTAATGGAGGTGATAAGCATATAAGCATATTAGAGTAGGCAAATTAGTAAAGTGTTCCATTGATTGATGATAGAGAAGGTAGAACTCCTATAAAAAATAGTGAAGAGATGTTGACGAGAAGATGAAGAGCAAGGACATGAGCTGAGACTAACTAAGAGCTAACAAACATCAACACAACACAAAAAATAATCCAACATTGTAAAGATTGTGGCTTGATTTTAGGATTTAAACATATCTTTTGACATATTTATCAATAGATTCATCATAAATTTTAGGTTAATTAACTACTAATAATTTCTTCTAAATTAAGGCAATCCTAATGAAAGATAAGAGCACTAAAGTAAGCCTGCATTAAACATCACAATCCTATCTCTAGTATCAAGATTAAATAATATAGAATGGTATTTCAAATGACAACATAGGTGCTAGTTAGTCTAGTTGCAGGGCAGTGTCGTTATTTAACTACATTAGATTTTGTAATAATGAAATAAATTTTCTATTAATTCAATCGAATAAATTACAAGATGCAGGATTCAAAAAAAAATAGGTTCAAATAATCATTGGGTTATATTAAGCCTAATTAAATGCATAACGAATAAGTAAAGAGAATATTGACAAAGAAAGAAATTAACTAAAGAATTATAATTCATGGATGTATTGTTCATTTACATAACTTTCATTTCTTTATTTTAATTTAATATCGGTGGATTTGCTCATGTACGATAAAGAACAAACCTAAATAAACTTACACGCATTTATTTTTTTTTTATTTAGAACATGTTCACGTGGGAACTACCTAAATAATCCTACACGTATAATTAATAATAAATATAAATCTCATTATTTTTTGCACCAAGTTTTTATGGTGATATTTTTTAAGAAATAAATGAGATTTAATATCAAAATCTTGATGTCAACTTTCAAAATTCTTATCAATTTGGCTAAATGGGACTAATAATGTGTTACATCATTTAAATGTCCTATCATGCCAATATAAATTTATCATTTTGGAGCAAATTGATCGAGATTGAGTAAAATCCATTTAAATCATTTATTGAGATGTTACTTTTACATTCTTAAAATTTCATTTTATTCAGCATTATATTGAAATAATAAAAGTTGGTAAAAAATGGCAGAGTTCCTGGCATCATAAGAGCTAAAAAAATGTTGCTTCCTAACTGCAAAAGATACTATTTCAAGAGAGCTTGCAAGTAACCGAAGGGTGGAAACTTAACACTAATTAATATTTAACTTATTTGAAATTAACTCATAAATTAACTATTCATATTTGGCTCAAAAATATTATTGATGTTCAAAATAGCTCAATTTTAACTTAAATTACAGATTAAAATCAATCAGCTCAAACCTTAAAATCATATTCTTCAAAATCGTATATTTAATCATATATTCACACCAACATTTGTTTCTTTCTTTAATGAGACTAGGTTTATTTAGTGATTTAGATTAAATCCGTAAATCGCCAACATGCTCATGATTTACTAAATCCTTAGCAGAATCCAAATAAAGTGATAGATAAAGATTCTCGATTTAACGGATTTAAGGCAAAGGGCATCATGGGACTAAGCTTCTGAACTCCTTCTACCTACCTATATTTTCACGGATCAAGGCCATCTTCGCCATAGTCGCAGTGCATGGACTTCTATAAAAACAATAAACAGGAGGAGGTGGGAGTGAGAGTGGTGAGGGTGCATCGGAATGGGAATAGCAAAGGTAGATCGTGTTGACATTTAATTTGAATTTGATTATTCATTTTAGAACAAAATTTAGTTCAAATTAATAGCTTGGTTTGATAATTTAAAAAATTTACTTACATACAGTATATAAATATATAATAATAATATAAGAATATATATATATATATATATATATATATATATATATATATATATATATATATATATATATATATATCACATCATAAATATCATTATCTTTACTCTATATAAAGTGAAATATAATTTTTCAAGAATAAAAAATATTAGATAAATATAAAAAATCTTACATATATAAATATCTAAGAATTATGTGGTATATATGTAAATCTTCATAAAAATTATAACTAAATATTTTAATATATTTATATCACAATCTAAATAATACTATTAATAAAAATTTATAATTATAATTAAAATCTCTAACTTGATTTGTATAATAAAGATATGATTTTACAATAATAAAATCTCTAAATTCAATTTGTACAAGAAAGGAAATGATTTTATTATAATATATTTAAATGCATTACAATTTTATAAATTTATAATTATAAGACTTAATCTATCTATAATATAATTACATTCCTATAACCATACTAATATCTTTTTATAAACTTTCTTTAGACCGTTTAGTTTAAGTTTAATGATACCACTTTTGATCAAATTCTTACTTAACTAAATTATAATATTTTTGATGAAGCCAATTTATAGTTCACTCACACTTTTTTTAGTTATTTATTTTTATATTTTAAAAATATTATTATTTAATTATAACAGACTTAAATCCTCATATAACTTATCAAACATCTTTCTTATTACAGATTTAATAAATCACAAACACTTAAAATCGATTTACTAAATCGTATATGATTTACTAAATTACCAAATAAATCCAACTAAAACACTAAAGCATGATGCAAGTATAAAAAAATAAAAAATGATAAAATTTATTTTAAAAACCACAAGATTCAAATAAATAAATATATTCAAACTAAAAAGAGCTAAATATGACTGAACAAAGAATTATTCATATTCAACTTGCTTATCAACATATTTGAACAAGAGCTACTTAAAAGAAAAAAAAAAAAAAAAAAAAAGGCAAACAAGAACGATTCACGAATAACAATTTTTTTTTTTTTTTTTTTTTGACAGCCCTGCCTGCAAAAGTGGTTTAAATCATTAAATAATTGATCCAAGCCACATTAATTATTGTTTCAGGTATTACACGCGATAATCCGAGTCAATTCCTACACGGCTAGACCGAAAAACCGAGAATTCACCTCACTAGTACTTTGGAAGTTTGCATTCTAAAAACTTAAGTGGAAATCTCAAATGCCCAAAATCATTCATGATAATTTTATTATAATTATTTAAAATTTGCATAATTTTAAACGGCACTTAAAAGTCTATATAATCGCATGCAAATTACTAAAAGCATAAGCATCTACATATATAACACAATGATTTTAATTTTAATCGCCTGTTGATGTTTAATTCCGTTCATTGGTAATTTTAATATATTCAGATAAAGGTGGAACAGAAAGAAGTCAATTTAACACTTCAGAATGGAACCAACCCAACCTTAACTTCAATTGCAACCTAGAATTTCCTAATTTGTCAAATTCATTAGCTGAAAAAAGAATAACTGTACAGATAAGAAAATAATGGAATATAATACAAGGAAGTGTTCTCCAAACCTAGAAGCACGTTATGGAATGAACCAAGCTTTTTCACACTTTAAGGGTCATTCTCCGCAAGCGGAATCGGCTGTTATTGAGGACGTCTATATATGTTCGTAGGCGTTGTCGATCTGAAACTGCGAGGCAGACCGGCGGGTTGAGGGTAAGGCATGGCGCTTCCACGAGAAGGAAATGCAGTAAACACACAGCCTTCGAGTACCAAACCTCAGCCATTTCCATGTCTTTCATCATCTCACTAACCTGCATTTACATTAGAACACGGCCATTACAATAAATGATAATGTAGGATTACTATACTTTCAGAAACATGAATATAATATATAGTACAAAATAAAATTGAGTAACAAATCTCAATGTTTTAAAAACCAGACTGAACCGGACGGGCCAACCTGTTTGATTGTGAACTAGTCTTGTGGTCAGTCCGGAATAATGAAAGAACTGGTTTGAACAAGCTGAAAAATCTGATTCGATCGCCAAACCAGTGAATTGACACCAGTTTTATAAAGCCAACCTGTTCTTATTTTGAGCTATTAATCACCGTTGATTTTAGATAAAATTGTTGAAATTATTCTACTTAAAATCTAAAGCTTAGTTCTCCAGTAAACCTCAGCCTTGCAACCTCACAGCTCGTCCTCACTTCTCCCTTCTATCAATCTCGAAACTCTCTGCTCTCGCCCTCTCATTGCTCGCCCGAAACCAAATCCCCAGCTCATCATCATCGCCGACCACTGTGTGCAGGTCGCCTTTCTCTCTCAGTCTCACTCTTTCGCAGGTGAAGTTCCACTCTTCTCTTCCTTCACCGATTGTCTCAACTCCCAATTCAAGTTTTCATAAAACCCTAGTTAAATCATATCCGTGCCTCGCATTTTGTATTCTCCCAATCGCAAGAGGTTGTTTCATAGTAGGAAATCTATTGATTTATAATTTTACATATTTAAAAGCTGTATGATATCAGAAATTCACGTGAAAGGAATCATAAATGATGTGAGTAAAATTTTAATTGAGTTTATTGATTTATTTAAATTTTTCAGTAATGTTCAAGTTTTGTTGTTGGAAAATGCTGATGATTAATAGCTATGACTATGAGAACATGCCTTTTTGTATTGGGTCAATAGGTTGTTTCATATGATTTGACATGGATTTAGATTTGTACGGTTGTGGTTCTCATCTAGTTCAAGTTGCAAATGAGTTGCCTGTTATTTTAAGAGCACTTATTTCGTATTAAGTGGTCTACAATTTACCTATGGTTCCTGAAGTTGTTTCTTAAACGTGACTTAAGTGAGTACTTTTGTTTATTTTTTTGTTAAATATTTACATATCATTCCATCATTAATGTATAATTTAAGTCATATTTAAATAACTTCTATATTTATTACATCATCCTACTTAACCTCAATTCAATCGGATAATCAAAACTTAAATCTCTCCTTCCGGCAAAATCATGACAAATCCTTAACCAACAAAATTTGCAATAAAAACTTAAAAAAAAAGCAAACATAAATGATTTCAAATAACAGAGGGGAAAAAGGACAGCCAAAGCAGAAGGAAAAAATTTCCACTCACAGCACCACGCCTTCCAAACGCAAGTGCAGATTCGAATATTAGCTCAATAGCATCAGGCATATCTGTAGCTTCTGCGGGTAAAGAAAAAAATTGTATAAGCAACATGTAAAGCAGAGCTTTCTTCACTCGACAGTAGAATAAAGGAAACTACGTCTACTTGTCCGACGTCCTTGGCAAGTTCCTCTGCATGCTCAACTGACAGAAGAAACTCTTTCTCGATCTCGGACGAGACAGAATATTGCAATGAAGAATCACTGCTGATAAAACAATGTTTGCTACTGGGAGAAGCTTTGCCGCTTTGGGGGGATTTAGTAGTCTCAGATGGGCTTCCTTCTGCAGCAGCGACAGCTTGTGTGTGACAGATGTGCAGACTTTGCTTCAGAATTGCAAGAATTACTAACTGAATGGAGAATGCCTCCAAGAGCCTGCCATTTTCAAGCTGCAAATCAAGTGCAAAAGATGTTTGAAACGTAGTGGCGTTGTTAAAAAGTTCAACATAAATAATAAAATAAGTAACAAATCAAACTTTTAAGGGTTTGTAGTGTAAATACAATGCAGTTGACCGAAGAAATACTTGTCAAGATTTAGACAAAGAACACCAGGATTGGGCACTATGGTGTGATGAATGGAAGCATCAAATGGTAATAAGAAGTGCTACTAGCAGAATGAGACTAGATAATCATGTTTTAACCGAAGCACAGCAGGCCTAGCAAGCAATGCTTTATATGTACAATAAAAGAAACAAGAAGCAACGATGCCAAAATTCTTTTCCTATGTTACTATTTCTCATCATGTCGGTAAATGTGACGGAGTCAACCCAAGTACCATTATGTTCAATTTTGATTTTATTTTCTTATCTAGCCCAATTTAAGTTTGAATATGACAAACTTTAAAATTATGTTCAAGTTTATTTATTTATCTTGTTATCAAGCTCAAGTCATAATTGAACTTTAGTTATGCCAGACAAAATTAGGTTAGATGCTAACATGCTGAACTGATGACCTCATTATCTACAGATACAAGAATATAAGATGAAAACTTAAATAAGCTAAATAAACAACATCAAAGGACTACTTTCACAATTTCTTAATGAACTCCTTGATCAACAGACACACGTTGCCCGCAAACATTTAAACAACACAAACAATGCTCTAGCATTTTTATTTAGATGTCAAGCTTCTTAAACTATGTTCAAGTAAAGAAAAATAAATGAATATAAACAACCAAGAGTTGCACGAGTATGTAGTGAATAAGTTACCTTTTCACAGTCCTCTCAATATATTATCATAAGTAGGAGAAACATTTATTTCCAACATTAAATTTTCATAATTTATATAATTGATTGGAATTCACATGCTTCAAATATCATGTTGATTCAACCATGGGCTTACCTCTTCCTTCACCAGCTCGGTCATAACAAAAGCACATCGTTGCAATAATTTAATCCTTGTTATGCAGTGAGCTGATGGTTGTTCAATAGTATCCCCCAAATCCATGGATCCTTCTTCAGGATAACTGTGACCTTCTACGCTTCTCATAGTGTGGATCTTATTGATTGGACGTCCAACTATAGGCATTGGTGCACTTAATGCACTATTTCTAGATGCCGCTAGTGAGTTATCTGATTTGAGAACTGAGAGGCTTAATAAAGAAGATGACATCTCTAAGGGTGATCTAGACACAATGACATAATCCTGATCAACCAAGTCTAGTGAATCCACAATTCTGGGATCTATGAATGTGTTAAAGAAAAAATTAGAACCATCAGTTAAATTCTAGAAAACATTGGATTGGATTGGAGGGAAAAAAGAATGGTTGTACCCTGTTTAGCGCCTATGGCAATCAGACTCGTATCCTTTGTATTTCCACTTGGGTGTCGGCAGGAATCATGTTCATAAGAAGTTTCCATTTTGTTAGTGGAGCTAGGTTCCGAGTGAGCACTGAATTTAGAAGAATTAGGAGGACTTCTATGAACTGCTACACTAAATCCGTAAGTAGGCTGAACTGGGCTGCCATCCACAGTTGCCAACGGACTTCCATGGCGCTCCCCAGACTCATCATCTAAAGGGAAAGGCAAGCAGTCATGGTAACTTCCTCCTGAGGACCTTCTATGGCTGAAATCAGCTGATGGAACAGATAAACTCTGGCTGCTCATGATTACAAAGATTTATATTGTTAAAAAAAATGAAATTTTGATGATTAACTTGATATAGTCTCAAGCATCCAGTCCAAGATGCTCACCTCATTAATTCATCTGACTTCTGTTGTGAAAGAAAGGGGTGGTCAAAGAACTCCTCAAACGATACACGTTCCACTGAAGATATTTTAATGAAGTGTAGAATGACATGCCAACTCAGTAATATGACAATAAGTGGACATAAGGTTCAAGCACGGCTAAAATAGCATAAAAGCATGATATCTCAACAATTTAAAAGCTATAACCAATGATTATTGTCAATAAAGTATTTCTAAAAAAGCTATAGCTTCATCTTGAAGCTAAATGGCCATCTAATCATGGAAATAGCATTAGCTTTCAACAAGTACATACGAACAACTGATGATTTACTAGCCAACTAATTTTAAGATTGCTCGATAGCAGTGGTAGAGAAGAAGTTTATCGTCTTAGCATTGAAAGAAAATTCTACACAAAGATAAGTTTAGAATTTTTTTTGTACAAATACTAGGTATTTGTGTTAAAACCGAATTTCACTGGTTACAATACCTAGCAAGGTATATATATATAAGTACCTAGCTTACTGCAATAATAATGAAATTTTAACAGTTAAAATCATATGTAAACATCTTTTTTTTTTTGTGAAGTACTTAATTAGATACTTTGTTAACAATGTCTAACCCAGTATTGCTATTGTAATAGGATTTTAACAGTTAAAAGCCCAAGTTAATAGCTTCTATGTGAAGTACATCATTAGGTACTTTACAGATATTATTTTGTGTAATGTATCTAGTTAGGTATTGATGTTATAATGAAATTTTATGGCTATAATCACTAGTACATAATTAGGTGCTTCATAGATAATTTTTTTTTGTGAAATTCCTAGCCAGGTATTGTTACTATAATGAAATTTAATGTTTAAAACCCAAAAAATATCTTTTTTTGTGAAATATCTAGCTAGCCGCTTTTGATTTATTAATTTTTTGTGCAATAGCCAGCTAACAACTGCTGTTATAATAGGAATTTAAAGGTTAAAATCATAAGTACATATTTTTTTCTAATGACATATATTGCTTCATATTTTACATATATTGCTTTTCTATATAGGATGTAATTATGCACTATTGCTACATTCACTAAGTACTAATGCTACAATGACGTTTTAATAGTTAAAATAACAAATATTTATTTTTTTGTGAAGTACCTATCTAGGTACTTGACATATATTTATTATAGTACACAGGTACTACCGCTATAATAAAAATTTTAAAATTATATGTAAACTTTTTTTTTTTAAAGTATCTAACTAGGCACTTCATATATATTGATTTTTTTATAAAATACTTAGTTACATATTGTCTATATAATATGATTTAAACATTTAAAGCTACAACTAAACAACATTTATGTAAAGTAACTAGCTTGATACTTTCAATTTCATGTTTTTTTTCATAACATTAAACCCAAATTTTAACAATTAAAATCATAAATAAATAATTTTTTTTGTGAATTGCATAGCTTTCTTCTTAGATACTGTTTTTTGTAAAATATCTAGCTAGGTGGTGCTTATAATGAAGTTTTAATGATGAAAATCATTAGATAGCTTTCCTGTGAAGTGCATAGCTATGTACTTCATGATATTGTTTATTTTTGAAGCATGTAGCTAGATATTTGACACATAATAGACTGGAGAGAGTAGATTTATTGATTCTTTTGAAGAAAGGTAAGGTAGACTTAAAAGACTTAGTTAAGATGTATAAAAATGACCTTATGATACTTGAATTAAGAGAATTTGACACATAATGGACACAATGGAATGATGATTCATGTAATCTACCCTTAATGGGATAAAGGCTTGTTGTTGTTGTTGTTGTTGTTGTAGTAGCTAGATATTACTGTTATTATAATAGTTAAAATCCAAAGTGAACACTTTTTTGTGATCTAATATGTTTTTTTTGCTTTTGTTACAAAAATTACCAAAATATTTTTATTATAATTGAATTATAATGATTAAAATCATAAATAAAAAAATACTTAGTGAAATACCTATGTTTTTTTTTTATAATATATTTCAAAATAGTTGTGCCCAACTAGGTACATTAAAAAAGTAATATATTTCATGATTAAATCACATGTAAACTTCTTCTTTTTTAAATACCAAGTTAGGTTCTTTATAGAGATTAATTTTTTGTCAAGTATTTAGTTAGGCACTACTAACATAATGAAATTTTAAAATTAAAATCACTACTAGATACCTTTCTTGTCAACAATGTAACTAGTTAGTCCAAAGAGATTACTTTTTTATGAAGTATGCAGCTATGTATTACTATTATAATAAAAGCTTAATGGTTACAATCACAAGTAAATAATTTTTTATGAGATATCAAGCTATGTACTTCTATATTATTGCTTTTTTTATAATGCACTACCTAACTAGGAATTGCTGCTATAATGGAATGTTAATGATTAAAATCATAAATAAATAGCTTTTTTATTAAGTATCTATCTAGGTACTTGACATATATTATTTTTTGTAAGGTACCTAGCTAGGAACTGCCATTATAATGAAATTTTACAGTTAAAATAATATATAAAAATCTTTTTTTGTGAAGTATCTAGCTAGGTATTATTTATCTATTATTTTCTTATATAATGTCTATCTAGATACTATTATCAGTTAAAACTTCAAATATATAGCTTTCCTGTGAAGTACATCATCAAGTAATTTATAGATATCATATATTTTTTCAAAGCATCTAACTAAGTAATGTTGTTATAATCAAATTTTTTGAGTTAAAACTACCAGTACATAACTTTTTTGTGAAATAAATAACTAGATGCTTAATAGATATTGCTTTTTCAAGCAGTGCCTACCTAGGTACTCCTATTATAATAATATTTTAATTATTAAGACTCAATAGTTTTATGAAATATCTTGCTAATAATTTTAATTTTTTATATTCCACCAGCTAGTAATAGAATTTTAATAATTAAATCATAAGTAAATAGCTTTTCTATGAAGTACATAATCAAATATTTCACATGTCTTATTTTTTTATAGTACATAGCTATGTACTATTGCTTGATATTTCACTAAGCCAAGTTGCTACAATGAAATTTTAATAGTTCAAATCACAAATAATCATTTTTCTCTGAAGTACTATGTACTAGATATCAATTGCTTCTTTATGTACTACTTATTTAGGTATTTAGGTTTTTTTTTCTTTTTTATTTTTTATTTTTTTATTTTTTTTTATTTTTTTTTATTTTTTTTTATTTTTTTTTTTGCGCAATACCTAGTTAGATATTAGTGTTATAATAAAATTTTAATGGTTAAAATTATAAATAAATAACTTTCTATAAAAGTACCTAACTAGGTACTGCCATTATAATAAAATTTTAACAATTAAAAGCACATATGTAAACATCTTTTCTGTGAAGTTAGTAAGATACTTTTTATTTATTGGAATTTTTTATAGTATCTAGCTTGGTACTGCTACTGTAATAAAATTTTAATAATTAAAATCCCAAGTTAATAGCTTCCCTATGAAGTACATCGCTAAGTATTTTAAAGATATTATCTTTTTGTAATGTATCTAATTAGGTATTGCTAATAAAAAAGAATTTTATAAACCCACTAGTACATAGCTAAGTACTTCACAGATATTACTTTTTTGTTTAGTACCTAGTTAGGTATTATTACTTTAATGGAATTTTAATGATTAAGACCTTAACTAAATTTTGTGAAATATCTAGGTAGGCATATTTGATTAATTAATTTTTTAAACTATAGCTAGCTAGGAACTATTGTAATAATAAAAATTTAAAAGTTGAAATCATAAATACCTTTTTTATGAAAAATATGGCTTAGTATTTCACATATAATATTTTTATATAGTAGGAAATAGTGTACTATTACTAAGCACTTCACTAAGTACTATTACTACAAATTTTTAAAAATCAAAATAACAAATAAATATTTTTTATAAAATATTTATCTAGGTACTTGACATACTATGCAGAACTTAAGTACAGCCTCTATAATGAAATTTTAATGGTTAAAATCATATGTGAACTTTTCTTTTTATGGCGCAATTAACTAGTCACTTCATATATATTGATTTTTCTTAAAAGGTAAATAGTTATCTATTGCTGATATAATAGATTTTTAACAGTTAAAACTATAAGTAAATAATTTTTATATGAAGTAGCTAGCTAGATGCTTTCAATTTTTTGCTTTTTTACAATGCATACCTAGGTACTACTAATATTATAAAATTTTAATAATTAAAATTATAAATAAATAGATTTTTTTTCTGAAGTATATAGCTAAGTTCTTCTTAGATATTATTTATTTTGTGAAGTATGTACCTAGGTATTACTATTATAATAGTTAAAATCACAAATACTTTTTCTATCAAGTTCCTGGCGAGGTACTTCTATTTTTTTTGCTTTTTTGTAATTATTAGTTAAATATTAATGTTACAATAAAATTTTAATAGTTAAAATCATAAATAAAAAGCCATTATGAGAAATATCTAGCTAGGTACTTGAAATATAATACATTTTGTAAAATACCTAGCTAGCTAATGTCATTATGATAAAAGTTTAATGGTTAAAACATATGTAAACATCTTTTCAAGTACTTAGTAAGGTTCTTAATAAATATTAATTTTCTAAGTATCTAATTAGGTATTACTACAATAATGAAATTTTAATAGTTAAAATTACTAGTAGATAGTATTCTTGCTAAGTATATAGCTAGTTACTCCAACATATTATTTCTTATTAAATATTTAGCTAGGTATTGCTATTATAATAAAATGCAAATGATTCAAATCGCATGTAAATAGTTTTTTTGTGAGATACTAGCTATGTACTTCTATTTTATTGCTTTTTTGTATGCATTATTGCTACAATAAAATTTTAATAATTAAAACAATAATAAAAAAACATTTTTTGTTAAGTATCTAGCTAGGTACTTGACATATATAATTTTTTTAAGGTCCTTAAATAGGTACCGCCATTATAATGAAATTTTTATGATTAAAATCATATGTAAAAATATTTTTTATGAAGTACCTAGCGAAGTACTTTTTATTTATCTGTTTTTTATACAATGTCTAGGTAAGTATTGTTAATATAATAAAATTTTAGCAATTTAAACTCCAAATAAATAGCTTTTTTGTGAAGTACGTCATTAGATGCTTTATAGATATTATTTTTTCAAACTACCTAACTAGGTATTGTTGTTATAATCAAATCTTAGCCGCTAGTACATAACTTTTTCTGTGAAGGATATAGCTAGATACTTCACAGATATTGCTTTTTGAGAAGTACATGCCTTGGTACTGCTATTCTCTACGAGTCTCAGATTTCTCTCTACTACAAAACCTCCATTTAATGTTTAGAAACATGACTTAATAAATTTCAAATGTGTTCCAATCATTTTTAATAAAAATTCAAATGCACTATTAGATGGTCTAAATAAATCACATTTCATCATTCTATATATTTTTACTATATAAATGCCTCAATGAACTCTAAATGGGGTGAACCTAAGCTTGTTAAATATGTCCCATTAATATATTCATCTAGACTATAAGCACATAAAATTTGAAGTAAATTTTAAACCCCTAATGGCCTCAAAAATCTTCAATCATGTGCATGAGTGCTTAATTTGGGCTCATTGGAACTCAGATTCAAGCATTAGATTTGGCTCGTTAAATCCACTATTTCAACTATAAGCTGCTAAAAATGGAATTCAAATGATATTGAGGTTAATTCCTCAAGTTTATGACCCAAATATCTGAGCAATTAGAGATCTAAAAAATGTATCAAAATTAGTGGTTGATTAGATGAATTTTCTAAAAGGATATAAAAAATTCTAGTTACTCATATGGATCATTGAAGTGCTTATGATATCAAAGATGCTACCTGGATTTCGGCGTAGTAGCTTCTTGCATAAATCAATGCAATCATGGCTCAAATTGTTTTCCGGTGGGAAATATATGTCATTTGATTTTACTATATTTTGCAGCAGCTGATAAAAAAAGATAACTTGTTTTATCAGAATTTTATACTTATTTTGTGAGTGAAAGTAAATCAAGTAACTATACCTGCACTTGATTGTTACCAGTAAAAGGAGTTTTTCCTGTGACTAGCTGAAATAAAATTATGCCAACACTCCAGAGATCTGCCTGTAACTCCAACAGTAAGAAATAGACTAACTTGAGAAGGATGTTGACAATGACCATAAAAGATGAGACCAATGACGTCACCTTTGCATCATATTTTTGAAGATGCATTATTTCTGGAGCCATGTATAGAGGAACCACATAAAGTTTCAGCTAGGCCACGAGGTTGCAAAGACCTGCCAGGAGAATTACCTTCAGCGTTAGAGAAGAATATACTACAAACGGTGATTTCAGTATACGGAGAAACCAATTCATAGAAATATCGAAGGCCCCAAATGAAAACATGTTGATTGAAGAATGTTGCATTGACTTCATGTTCATTGAGAAAATGCACCGATCATTTCAAAAGATTAGTTCAGTGCATGCTTGAAACAAGAAAATAAGACAACTTCATCTACAAAAAGAAAATAAAAGACAGCAGATAAAGACAGAAAAAGCTCAGTGCAAATAAGACTAAATCAATAAGAAACAACATGAAAATAGACCTAAAATAAAATGTCATAATAAGGCGTCTTAGTCTCATGGGAATAAGGTGTAAAAACAACAACGATACAAAAGTAATATAGCCACATCTCACCTTGCGAAGCCAAAATCTGCAATTTTCAGCACAGAATTTTCATTGCATGTTGAGAGGAGGAGATTCTGCCATATATCATAATAACATTAGACCATTTAGATAAATAAATGCGCATGCGTGCATGGATGGATGTATATATATATCCAGAGCATGGTAGAGGCATAACCACACGAAGTATCCCAATATGAATAAAAAAACTTTAAAGATAGCTTTTTATAAAAAAAAAAACATAAAAGCTACACAAATCAGTCCATAACCACATCTTTCGGTTTACGTATCTCAAAGATATTATTGAAGAGAAGGAAACATCCATGATTTCTGGTTCCAAATAAAGGCATGATCTTATAGTTTTCTATGTAAACCAGTTCATATACAATTTTTATCACTCGTATGCTCGTTGGAACATGACGCACAAATACAACAATAGCACAAATGAGGTCACATCTAGATCAATGTTTTGGAAGCAGCCAGAAAAACAAGATCAGAAATGGTACACATGACAAGGGAGAAAGAGAGAGAGAGAGAGAGATTAGCATTAGCACAAAGGTTTGGAAACCTTCAAAATAATACGATCACAAATGGGTACGAATACACAGTAAAAAAGCACAAACAATTCAGTCCCTCAAGAAGATAATCCAAGAAATAATAGGCGATTAAAATAGAGATGTTAAGTCAATGTAATACTCAATGAAACAAGAAAACCACGGTACTGCGCGGCACCTGACAAGAGATTCTGAGTGCAGTATACTTAAAGCAAACCAACATTTGGTTTGGTTGGTGTAATATATATAAATTATAAAATGTATACATTTTATTTCCTTTAAATTATACCTCATTTTTTGCATATTTCAAAAAGCATCATAAGCATTTTTATTAAATCTCATATTTCATTTTGATCATTTTGATAAATAGAATCATGTATGAAATGTGCTATATTAGTAATTCTAAATTAATTTAATTAATTAAATTACTGACCTAAGTTTTAATTTAATATTATTGTTCACCAAATATTGTCCTGTATCAAATCAGGATACTCCACTTAAGTTGGCATGCAGCGACAGAAAGAGAATTTGGACAGCAGGGATTAAAAAAAAATATGTTTATATCATTTTAATTCAACCAAATCACATATTAATGCTTAATCCCCTCGTCATCCACATGCCATTTCATGCAGAGGGTTGGAAAAGGTGAAGTTTGAAACCAGGAATTTGAGAGAAACTGAAAGAACTTTAGATATGTATATAATTATATTATAATATTATATATATGAAAAATGAGCCTTAATGACAGAAAACTAAGGGATATATTAAGCAAAAAACTTCATCCGTAAGTTGGGTGGGAATTTAAAGGAAAACAGATAAAACAATTAGAGAAGCAGAAGAAGAAAAGAAAAGAAAAGAAAATGTAATGGAAAGAGATATTCAAAAGTTTTACAAGATTTCTGAGAACGCAAATTTGGTTTTGAAATTGCTGACTTCAAATAGTGAATAAAGAAAAGACATTTTGAGGTAAAAATACCAATTGAGATTTTTAGACTATAATTATAATTTTAAATTGAGAATTCAAGTTAAATAATGAATTTGATGTTTTTACCTTAGATTGCATACAAAAGAAATAGAGCTGATGAAGAACAAATGGAAGAAATCCATAACAAGATCAATCAAATAATCGAGGTGAGATAACCGGTCTTTAATATAAGAGAAAATTGATGTTAAATTTAATATTAATGATTCTTTTATCATTCATCTACTTTATAATGTGTTGTATGTTAAAAGATCGTCATATTAAATATTTTAACAATATTGCTGATTGAAAATAACTCAAATATGTGGTAAATAGTTATAATTAAAAAAATGTGTAATTTCAGTAAAACTGTTTAATCTTTATATTTCTTTGCACATGTCATAATTTTGTTAATTTAAAGGTTCGGAAATATATAATTCCTTACAAGTGCATGCAAAGGAGAATCGCACATGCATATTAAAGCTTTAAGCTTTTAAATGTTGAAGATAATGATGCTAAAAGATAAGTATATAAAATGCCATATTAAGTGAGACAGAATGGCAAAATATAAAAGGATGCATAAGAAAATACCAAATGTTTTGTCTTTTGATCTAAAAGTTAATACGATATGGTCCAACTTTAAATTCAAAAGCGATTGTAGAAAGCTAATATGATACAGTCCAACTTTGAATTGAGAGGGACGACTTCTGGTTCTAGAAAGCTGGTACAATATGGCCTAGCCTTGAATCGAGAAGCCACTGATAATTAATAAGATTAAAATTATTGTGAAAAATCTTAAGAATTTTATATGACATTCTTTAATAATGACTATATAAAATAGAAAAGAAAATTGATTGTAAAGCATGTAGCTTCCTACACAAAAACATAGACTAATGCAATGTTATAAAATATTAGAAATTTAACGGCTGCATCTATTCTTGATATTATCTTCAATTAAAATTCGAACCCATGTTATACTCATTTCTGATGTAAATGTTATTTTACACAGAGCCAATTATATTTGTTAACATTAATATTCAGGTTAATTACAATTCAGTATATACTTTATTTACCTTTCTATATTTGAATCAAATATTAGAATTATTTATCCCACTAAGCATCGAACTTATTAAATATTATAACTATGATTCAAGAAAGATGAAGTATTTGTGGGGCACCAAACAGGTGGCACATCCTACTTCTTTTTGATTGTATTATAAATAGCAAATGAATTTAATGTAAGTTAAAGACTTGGCAGTTGGCACGTATAAATTTATATCTGAGGTTCTTTTAGCATCTCTGATTTGAAATTGATGATTGATAAATATACACTTCTAAATCTTTATTTATGAATTTGTAATTGGAATTAGAATGAAAGTATAGGCTGTAGTGACAATTTGAAAAAAATAGTTTCCTAATTATTTGATTTTGTTTATTAAAAGTCATGGGTGATCGGGTGGAAATGTGTCTAACTGGATCGTCACTTTTGTTATATTTCAGAATAACTGGAAAGGTCAAAAGAGGGTGTGACAGTTTGATCTGTAAGTGCAAATTTATCTTCTAATACTGCTCCGATGGTTACATTAACCGAAAAAAAGCCTATGCACCTATTAAGAAGCTCCAAAACCTCAGTTGTCGTCTGGCCCATACTTAAAGGGCTTAAGTACTGCATATCATATAAAATGATGGGTCAACAATAAGTAACACCAATAAATAACAATTAGAGGAAAAAGTAAAATATCACCAAATACTAACACCAGAACTCACATAAGTATAACAAAATAGCTTTCTCTATAAAACTTCAATCTCCAATTCTCTGAGAACACTAGAAGAAATTGCAAGGAACCAAAAAAATTCTTGAAACAAAGTAAAATCAATGTAGAATATTATATACAAGTCTACCACATGTTTATAGTCACAAAGCATCCCTCAATTTTAACTAAAAAATCATGAAATAAATCGATAATGCCATCCAAACCGACAAAATCACAAAATGGTGCAACAAGTTCTAGTAAATTTGATAACAAAGCTACAAAAAAAATCCAATAATAAAGGTGATCATAGTGAGTCGGAACAAAAGAAAATAAAAAAATCCCACACTTGAGAGATAGCGCTAAAGAAAGCAACAGGAGCAACCACGATAGAATTGAATAGAGATCTAAGGGTACTTAATAGCAAACTGAAAACTACCTACTATCAAATAGAAAATAAAACAAGGGAATAATTCAGAAACATGGAGAATGCAACCATTCTCGTAAGAAACATCATAAACATGATTCAAAGAAAAAAATAAAAGTTCTTAAAAATAGAGAAAAGCTACTAAGGTAAAATTAACAATCAATTTATCAATACGTTTGTCTCAACACAATTTTTATTTCAAATAAAGACAAACTATGAGGTCTGCATGAATTTTACCTAGCATTGAAAAATTTAAACCACAACAAATTTTTCATTTGATATTCATTAGATAAATCAAGGTGTAACTATTGTGATTCTTCAACAAAATCCATTAGTCACAACATCCATGTCTGTCGCACAAAATACCTTTGTCACACACCATCAATAGCAAAAAAAGTTCATCACTTACTATCATTTGTGGCAACATATTTATGTAACTGTTTGAAATATTGTTGGATGTAAATACAAAAACAGTGGAAAGAGAGAAAAATTCAAAGTATTTATTGATGGTTCATCATATTAAATTAAAATAGAAACATTAATAATTGAAGTAATATCAATTTTTTAAAGAATTTCTAAGTTATAATCATTTATCCAAATATATTCTATGATTGTATGTAGCCCCATTTTTCTAACAGTCAATTTTTAAAGGCTCTAGTCAAAAAAATGACTGTAAAAGAGTCATTACTTCATCACCTAGTTTAATTCTATATCTCATATTCACATATGTAGTTAGTTCATAGCTATCATAATTAACAGCAACTTTTCTAAGAATATTTTCATGCAAGCCATGCATATGTTGTGCAAACAATTGTGCAAATTAACTAGGTATAGACTTAATAATATTTTCAACAAGATCTATAAGTTTTATAGGTTGAAATCATTTGACTATTTCACATGAGCTGCTTGTCAATCGATTTATAGATGAAATGTCTGCAAACAATGCTCAAGAGAATATCGAATCATAATCAGATGCACTATCTTCTATCAGGTATCATAATAAATGAACAAAACTACAATTAATGATTTTAATCTTCCCATTAACAATGAGCAATTGAAAATTTTCATTAAGTTCCTATATGTTTTCATAAAAGTTTTGACGCAAGACAAGAAGCATTTTTAGAATTATATTTAGAGTTATTTGACATTTTTTTGTATTTTCCTTTGATGTTTAAACTACTAATTATTTATTTCATTCTATGTAACTTCCTTTTAACTTACACTTATAATAAGTATGGTTCCTTATCTTTACAAAAGGACGTCATCAACTAATTATAAGGATATACTTGAGGTTGAACTGCATTGAAATTCTTTTCTCCCTCTTAATTTCTCGATTCTCTTAATTTCTAAAATCCTAATCACAAAACTCTTCTTAACCCTCACAGCATTTTGAGCATGTGTATCACAATTCTCATCATACTTATGCAATTTAAAGTTTTGCTTCTTCTATGACTTATGTTCTAATTTTTGGCTAATTTAATATACACAAACTCCAGATTGTTTCAGAAACAAACATTTTAGAGCACCTCATCTTGCATCAATTGGTATAGAACACTTTTATTTATATTAGTTTATAAATATAACTCATAGTAAAAACATCAATTGGTATCCAGTATCTTAATATAGAAAATTGATATTTGATGAAAATTTTAATAATTGCTCTACTGCAACAAATGTTCGTCATCTTTTATCTATTTTAGGCATAAGCAATGCATGAACTACACAAAAAGCCATCCTCTCTCTAAAATATCCTTTTATAAGCAACTCATTCAAATGTCTTTCAGGTTCAGCTTGTCAGTTCAATTCATCCTAAAATGTGAAATTTTAAATAAATAATTCACAAATCAAATCAATAGCATGCTAAAGTAGGCTTCTAAGTGGAAATAATTCATTAAAAAGAACAACAAGATATAAATCTTTCAAATTAGAAACTACTTGACTACATCTGTAAGTATATTCTCACTTTTAGTAATAACATCTTTTGATTTAATAGCAACCAAAGCATAAATCAATCCTTCTTTAAAACTCTTTTATAACAACATGTTTATTTAAAATGTAGTGATTGCTTTAGTTCGTTATGATTCTTTTGCAGACAAATGTACTTATAGACTTTACAAGCTTTAAAACAATTCTCCTCCAATGTTTTTGAACACAAAGACATTAGATTTTCCAAAATGAGTTGCATCTCAATCATATAACAAAATTAAGTTGAAAAAATGTGCCACATTCATAAGCAAAATATCACACCAAATATAATAATTATAGGTAGAAAGCTGAATTAGCACTGAACATTGTTATGTAACAAAAATCTAATTTTTATTTACACAAGATACTTTAAAGGATTATAGGTGTGATTTGTGTGCAACTAGTAGAAGAAGAAGAAGAAAGAATAACAAGAGCTGAACCTCCACATGCTCAGCCTTGACCTACCTCAAATATAATAATTATAAGTAAAATATCACACCAAATATTCATAAGCAAAATATCACACCAAATATAATAATTATAAGTAGAAAGCTGAATTAGCACTGAACATTGTTATGTAACAAAAATCTAATTTTTATTTGCACAAGATACTTTAAAGGATTATAGGTGTGATTTGTGTGCAACTAGTAGAAGAAGAAGAAGAAAGAATAACAAGAGCTGAACCTCCACACGCTCAGCCTTGACCTACCTCGCACGAACTCGGCTTCAACCCACGTCAGCAACATTCCATGACCCTCACACCTCAGCTCTGTCCCAAGACCCACATGCGCTCGACCTTAGCCACATCCCACAACCCTCAAATTATTGAAATCACACAAAAGAGGAGAGAGAAGTGATGCAAAAAGTTAGGGCTCAATCCTCTATAAAAAAAGGGAGTATAATCGGGTATCTGGGACCTCATAGAGAATAGACCGAGTGAGAGAGAAAGAGTTGGAGTGATAGGGAGTCAGAGCAAAGGTGATCAGTCGGTGGGAGGCTGTCATGCAAGAGAAAGAGTATGGGAGAGAGATTGAGGGGGAGAGTCTGAGAGAGAGAGAGAGAGAGAGAGAGAGAGAGAGAGAGACCGAGAAAAAGAGAGGCGCAAGAGCCACTCTCATGCGTGCCATGCA
Organism: Cymbidium sinense; assembly: GCA_021442155.1. Taxonomy (NCBI): domain Eukaryota; kingdom Viridiplantae; phylum Streptophyta; class Magnoliopsida; order Asparagales; family Orchidaceae; genus Cymbidium; species Cymbidium sinense. The sequence goes on from CM038217.1 coordinate 195,608,184, forward strand.
TGACCCTGCCATCCAAAAAAGAGACTTTTCAGGAATTATGCAAAATGAAAGAAATGGTCATTAATCTTGAAATTGTTTAAAAATTTTTATTTACAGTCTTAAAATTTGAGAACTCGTGCACATAGATCTTGAGTCTTGCCGGGATAATTATCGAAGATCTCTGTCATCGATCTTAGGTCTGGAAAGAGACAAAATACTCCCTCAGTCGATCTTGGGTCCAAAGTAAAGGAGACCAACGCATCAATCGCGCTTAATTTCATAAAATACAACACTGCTAAGCAACCATGCTACCGAAATTTCACAAAAAGTTATACACTTAAATATTTTTAATGAGATCAAAAAATTATTCATGTAAAAATCAAAATTAAAATTAAGGAATCAAATATTGAATTATAAAGCATAACTAGACTATATTCCCTCCATTCCACTCACATCAAAATAATGAGGTTTAATCAAGATTGTAAATTGAGGACTCAAACCTAAATCATTAAAACCATTGTTAGATTTTGTAATAACCTAAGTCAAAAAAAAAAAAAAGAGAGAGAAAACAAAAATAAAATAAAATAAAATCCAATAATGAATCGATTTCCGCAAACCAAACCAAACCCCAAAACAAAAAGAGGAACGAGAGAAGAAAAGGGGAAGGCGCGATCTAGCGAACCCAAAACCACAATAAGAGAGAAGGAAAAGGGCCTTCTACCATCGAAGAAGAAGAAGAAGGGAACCCTGAAACCACGGGAGGAAGAGAGTCGACCACCAAAGCAGTGCAAAGAAGAGAGGAGGGAGTTAGGCGCGGCGCGCATGACCTTAGAAGGCAACGGGCACGGGCCTTAGGGCAAACCGAGAGAGGTATTATAGGTTAGTTTTCTATTTTTTATTTATTAAGAAAATGCATATATATGTTGCAATTTCAAAAAGAATTGAAAACCCTAAGTCCTTACTTTACAAAGGTTTACATAATTATATTTTATTTCACAGTATGTCTTTTAATTTTATTAAAAGTTATGTAAATAAATCATAAGCATGTTGAAAATTTATAAGAACAATTCAAATGAAAAATAATAAATGAAAATGTTAAATTTATAAAACCTATAAATGAAATACAAACATTTGAAATTTATGATTTAAATAGATAAAGAATTAATTGTATTAATAGATTGAGAGCTTAATTTTATCTTTCCTTAAGATAATATAAATTAAACTTACTTATTTAAACTTTACATGTTACATGTAAAATATAACTTAAGATTAATTGATATTTAAAGCTTAATAAATATACATAAATATAACATTTATTATAGTTTATAATAATACAAATTTAGTTTTCTTATGAATCAACAATAAAAGATATATGTAAGTATCATAAAAATGAATAAAATAAAATAAATTATTTTCTAATATTTATCCAATCAATATTTTATTTATTTCAATTTCAAAGAAGATTAAAGAAAGGAGATTCAAGAGAAAATTACAAATTAAAGTTTTAATTACGTTCTTACATTTAAAAGTTTATTTATTTCCGTGATGAAAATACATTTATATACATGATATGACTTTTTCCCATAAAATCATGATTGCTTTTCTTTGTTTCTTCATATTGAATAACAAAATGCTAGTTTATATTCATTCATTTTCACAAAGTTAACGATTTACTATTAATCAATATACATTTCAATTATGTGAATGTGAAGTTGAAAAATTCACCCCTTATTGCTAGGGGAACAAATTTACGCATCTAAAAAAGAAATGAAAAATGGCAAGAATGATAACGATTATTCATTCCTTGGATAAGCAGAATATTTACAGAACTCCTAAATGATACATATAAAAGTAAAAGCTCACACGAAATATTCATTTGCATACATCTCATATGTTTGATTGTTTGACAAATTCTTTATGTATACGTTATAACAAAAAAACTGAGCATGATACTAATTCTACCTTCTTATTTACTATAAGAATATAATCAATCATGAATTTTATTCAATTGTTATTGTTATTTTTTTTCAAGAATCATCCTAACTATATTGATAGAGGGTTATATTTATCACCGTAGTAGACTTCGAGGATGGTAATTACTTACGCTTATGTTGATTTATGTTTAAATTCTATTTCATATGAATTTTATTTAAAAATATATATGTTTGGACAAATTGTTAAAACAAAATGCATCAGTAGAAATTTTATATGATTGATTTTATTTAAGATTTAAAATGTTATGAAATATTTTTTTTATCCGTCTGTCCGTCGCCTTTAAGATTCCAAGCTCCTCCTGATCGACAAGAGATTTTATTTTATATTTGACATAAGTATGATCATAATCAAAGAGCTATTAAAAATGATAAATTTTATGAAGAGATTTGCATATGATTATATTGACGATGGTAACGATTATAATTAATTGCTTCGCTTAAAATCAATTCTAAGAAGATGAAAATAGAGACAAATCATGAGCACCAAAATTTGATTTAACCGCCTTCAATGATAGATACATTTACACAAATGACAAGAATGACTCAAATGATAAGAAATCAACATACAGCTGGAAGTGGGTTCCTATGGACAAATGCACGAAATTATTTCAGATATGATGTCACCCTTTTCTCGTGAACAAGAAGTAATCGAAAATTGATGCGATAGAAAATTTTAAAAAGCATATCATGCCTCCAAAAGAAGAGTTTTGACTTCTTTTGCTGAGACAAGAAAAGATATGGTGTCGTGAACAATTACAAGAGAAATTTGAAGGAATGCCTTGCAATCTTGTTTCATGGGAAGACTTTGTGAATAGTTTAGAGATTGGTTTATACCCCTCTCAGGTAGGAGACAAATGCAGAACAAATTCATCAGATTGGTATAGAGAGATCATTCTATCACGCAGATGGTTCGAAGCATAATGCCAAGATGAGCACCTCAATCGATATCAAATGCTAAAAAATATAATAAGTTTATCCTGACTAAAAGATGTAATGACAAAGATTTGATTCCTCTAGATATATATGTATGGAGAGGCGAAAGATAATTGGATTTGCGACTCAACGAGAGATATATTCGTAAGAGGAATGATGATAGGCCAAAATTTGGGCAAAATGTTCAAACTGAAAAATCAAACTGGAAAAAGCATAAATCATATACTAATGTCAGCAGTAACAGTATTACATGCCCAAAATGTGAAAGAGACATAAAAGAGAGTGTCTCTCAAGCACAAACACTTGCTATTGGTGTCATCATCCAGGACATATGGTAAAATCTTGCCCTATCTTAGGTCAAAAATCTTCAGTGGATACTAAGACAAGCGTTCAACCTCCTCAGAAAACTATTGGTAGACAAAAGATGATTGAATCGACTACATCTGTTTCATCTAAAACTCAGAACATACAGAATACACAACCTCAAGTTTATGCACTCACGTAGCAAGAAGCAAAAGACTTGTCTGATGTTATTACAAGTATATCTTTATTTAAATTAGCATTGTTACAATTTTATATTATGCTAGATATATTTACTTTATATGTTTGCTCATTTATAAGTATCATCTTTATTGAAAGAAAATCGCTATTTTATTTGATACTGAGCATCACATTCATTTATATCCGGTAAATGCGAGAATTTTGGATTGAGTTATGAAAATGTTTCAAATTTTCGCAATATCAAATGACACAAATGAACGCTAAATGTTCAGAATGAACCCCAATATCTCAGAAAGAAGCTTCGATGCAGATTTTATATCACTACCGATATATGAATATATGATTTTAAGAATTGACGTATCTAAACATTACGCTATTATAGATGATTGTAAAAGATAGCTTAAATTCAATATTCCTGACAAGAAAAAATTTTAGTCTTAATGGTTTGATATTTTGCTCGAAAGTTCAAAAGATGCAAACAAAATATTATAAAGGCTTTCTTGCTAAAGTTATTGATGTTGCTAAAGAGATAAAGAAGTTAGAGGATATACCAGAAATTTTTTTTGGATGATTTACCAAGTTTACCTCCAGAGATAAATTTCTCTATCGATTTAATTGCCGCACAAAATTTGTAAAGAAAAGTATTATATGTAACGACGATCCAAAGATATTAAGAGTCAAGAATCAACTACAAAGATAAAAGAATTTATCGCTCAAGACATCTCCTCGAGAGCTCAGATATTTTCAAGAAGAAAGATGAGCTGCTACATGCATGATTATAGAGAGCTTAACAAACTCACATCAAGAATAAATATCCCTTGTCGAATTAATGATCTTTTATCACCCAAAGGAACTTCGATTTTCAAAGAATGATTTAAGATCGTGTTATCACTGAGTAATCAAAGCAAGATGATATACCAAAGACCGCATTCAAGAGAATAATACCATGAAGTTTATGTGAATTTTCGGCTTAACAAATGCTCCAGATGCATGATCTCATGAATAATTTTTAAACCCTTT